>JAWWEU010000005.1:30393100-30542483 GCA_035583155.1 Acropternis orthonyx | reverse complement strand
TAGCAATATCTGAATCACCTCAGCTCATCCCTATACCCTCTTTAAAATGCTGATTTAGGAAAAGAGAAAAAAACCCCAAACCTACTGGCAGGAGCTAAGAATGGAAGGGCAAACAAAAGCTTGGCATAGAGAGCAGTATGGAATAGTGCAGAATCTCTGCAGAGGAAGAGGTGTCTGAGGGGGAAAGTGAGGCATTCAAAAAATCCTTGGCATGGGTGGGAATGACAGAGTACTGATACTGCAGGGACAGGACTTCTGGGGAATGGAGGAACATGGAAGAAGTCACACATGAAGTTTCAAACAAGAATACACAAGCAGTTTATCAAACATGCAGTGATTCCCAGGTGCTATTAGGAGTTCACATTGCAGAAGTTAAGCAGGCAGGCTTTGGAGCCAACTGCTGAACACAACCCAAACTGCAGTGCTGATTACATATCCCTCATATTCTCTTGCCTGAAGGCAGAAGGGAGTGGGCATATTCCTTTTATTTCCAACTAATAAACCCATGATTTGGAACCCATTTATTCAAGCAAAAATATCTTTAAATAGCTTTCTGAAACCCCATTTTTTTTACACATCAGTTGCACACTGACAGAGAAGTCCCAGTGATTTCAGTGACCCAGAAGACTTACTATGTTTCACCCTGGCTACTGCTGCAAAACCAGCATTGTGGGAATAAAGCCAAATTAATTTCTTTCTAATGGGATATCAGTATTAGGTTTCATGCTTTCAGCCTTGACCCCTGAAAGCAAAGGAGTTCCCAAAGACAACTGTCCCTCCCAGCTCCAGAACAAACCCAAATGCTGCTGGAAAGCTGACACTTCCCTGGAAGCCAGAAGGTCAACCTTCTTAACAAAAAATTTCTCATCAGGTCCTGAGATACAGAGTTCGGTAAAGTTCTGTTTCTATAGAAACAAAATAGGTTCTGCTGTGGACGAGCTATAGGAACCACACACATGTTGCACAAGAAGGCAATTTGTCCAGTCCAAGAATTTCTTCTGGTAGTGTTCTCACTGTAAAGCTCAGGGCCTTTCTGCAGCAGAGAAAGCTCAGGAGGACAAGTGGCACAGGAACACTACAAGTAGTTTGTAGCACATACACAGCCCAAAACCAGCACAGGAGGGGAAAAAAGGCATTCAGATTAATTAACAAGCTTGATTAGGTTTTCATCTTCTTTTGCTTATTAATTCACCCAGCTCTTACACAGATCAAAGTGTTTCAGAGTGCTTATCAGAATGGCATGAAGTTCTGACACCACAGATGGCAGGAGATCTGCAGGCACGTTTAACAAAGGGGCAGTTGAAAGAGGGTACATTCACACTGCTCTGCTCTGGGACGTCACTATAGTAACCTGCTGCAAAAGAACTTTTGCCAATGATTCACTAGCAAACTCCATGTGCAAACATTACCAAGACGCTGCAAAACAAACAGCCCTCGCAGACGAACAGTGTTACAAGTGGCAGAGCAGGAGACTGAAGTAAATGTAAGGCCTTATGGCTTAACATTAGGCATGTTGCTTCCCTTCTGTACCTTGGACTTATCCTCCAAAAAGGCAGTAAAAGAGTCCGAAATCCATCAGTAAAGCCCAACAAAGCACATCCAAAGAACCGAGATAAGAAAGGGGGGTGATTGTGTGACTCCACTGTCCTCCCTACAACCATTATCAAGCTTGTATTTAAGCACAAGTGGAAGGGATGCCCAGGTGAAAGTTGATCACCAAACCACACTGATCACCAGGACTAACATGCTGCAGTTGTGTCACATTTCAGGATTTTGAAACACTACAATTAATAAAGCTGCAAGCAGCACCAGAAAGTGTCCTGCTCCAAAGCGAAGGTCAGGTTTCACAGTAACAATAAAATTCATGCAGATAATGTTTTCATGATACAAGAAGCAGAAAGCTCATAATTGTTGACGATATGTTAATTAAACTTGTTCGATATCACTAAAGCCTGCTACAGCTATTAAGAGAATCAGATGATTAACTGGATGAATCATTAAGCAATTAATGAAGCTGAAGTGAAAAATGCAAATAAGGCAGTGAGAATACTGATGGTGTGGTGAACTACCATTTCTAGTTCTTGGAATGGAAGTCTCTTAAACAGGTTTCAGTTGGGAAGGAGCAGTGAGTTATGCTAGAACAGGGACCATGGAGTGCAGTTTTCTGGGCTGTATTCTGCAGAAGTTTGGTCTCAACTGAAGAGATTAAGGCAATAAAGCACACACAGAAAGAAGGCACTGGAAGCCAGTCAACATGGACTGAAGCTCCTGCCCAAAACAACCTCAACCTGAAGATAATCCTGAGCCCACAGGAGACTGAAATCCTTCACTAGATGACTGGCTAGCATTTGACCCACAGCATGGTGATAAAATTTTTGTTGCTAGAAATAATTATAAACGCAATAACACCCAGTGAATGCTTCCTGTTATTGAAGGAACCATCCGTGCTAAATGCAACAGCGTAATTAAAAAAATAACGTCTTGGTAATAAAAACAGTTTAAAATCCTTTGTAAGGCACATTTATGCCATTTACCTCTGGGCATCTAATGCAAGTGCTTGGATTCCTCATCCAGGAAACAGAGAGACGAGCTCTTCTCACAACTCTCCAGGCTCCCGTAAATACCCACTTCTAAGAACAGGTCTAATGAACACTATGAACAATGCTTTTTGAAAAGCAGCTTTCTCCAGCAAAATGTTGGATATCGCCATTTTAACTAGCAACAGCTCAGAAGAAAGAGCAGTGTTACACTTTTAAGTTTTCCATGCTGCAATAGATCTCTGCACAATGAAACAGAGAAAGAAAATAAGTCTTGCTCCTCGAGCAGGGGACAACCAAGAAACAGACAAAGGATTATCTTCTCTGACCTATTCCTCCAGTTTCCCTGTTGGCTTCACAAAAGGGACTCAGCAGGGAGAACAGTATTTCCATGCTTCTCAAGTCTTTGAGAGGCAGCACTTGCAGCTTGTCAAAGTGCTTTGAGATTCTCAGATAAACTGTAAATAGAACATTCATTTACAGATGTACAGCTGAAATTTACATTTTACATCAATACATTTTGGAGACTGGAGATTGTATGGAGCAGTTCACCCTTCCCTTTCTGTTCTTACCCCTTCAGAAAACACTTAGATCAAAGCTAAAGAGAGAAAAGCCACACAAAATTGGACATCTCAGCCTTCATGACTTCAGACGTCCTAATCCAAAAAAGCACCAGCCACACAACCAGACTGTCATCAAAAACAAGGAGGTAACTGGTACACAGGATGCCTGTAAGATTAGTAAAACCAGCATATGACTTCCACAACAGCCTAAAGAGTATGTCTGGGTACACACCAGAAGCAGAAAGAGACTGAGACTGCATGAAAAAAGGTCTAGCCCCTACACATTGGAGGGTGGCAGGATGAGGCATGTGAGAAGGTGGAATCTCTTTGTGCATTTGGGCTTCTGCTGCTGCTTTAACACCACTCCCACTGAAAGAGACAGTGCTACAGAAAACAACTAAATTTTTTTCAGTAATTCCTGATTGCAGAATTTAACTGGTTTTATATTTTTGTCTTTCACCAGGAAAGCACATTAGTGCTCTTCAACCAAAGGGCTGCATTACAAAGCCATACATACAAACATTCGGTTCAGTCACATCAACTACAAATGTCTGTTCCAAAACCAGGTTTATTCTTGGAAGAGGCACATAAATGGTTGTCCAGTCTACGACAGAAGTGTTTTTCTAAGATGTTGGTTTAGTACTCGATAACCTCACATCAGTTACCTGTATGACTCTTCATGCTCAAGTTACCTGCATTAATAAACTTGGGGCACAGCCTCAAGTTAAAAAATACCAACTCTAGTGCTTCACACAGAGTTGTTAATTTTTCACTGTGTAACATGTATGTGACCTTTGAAGACAGCTTCTATTCTTTTTCTTATCATTTTCCTCCCCTCTCCTAGATTTTCTTATTAATATCACAACAAGAATCCTATCAATGGAAGGCAGATAGAGACAAAAAAAGATAAAATTGTTTGAGTCTGACATTCTTTGGGGTCTCTCCCTGCCAACAATTTTATACACCAATTACCGTTGGGATAGGTTTCAGTCAATCAGCTGGTACTCTTCTGCATAGGTCTTGTGACAGCCTGCTTCAAGTAATTTATTTCTGAGGTGACAAGTGGATCATTGTGGTTCAAGCCTTGAAACAGGAATGGGCTCAGTAACGTGATAAGGACAAATCAATAACATTGATATTTAGATTCCTACACCGTGCATTGTTATTACAAGCCAAGAATATAAACTTCTCCTAGGTATGCATGCACTACCCATGTGCCAGACCTTGTACAGAAACTTGAGTAGAAATAATCCAAAAAAGCTTAGAAATACTTAATTGTTGTCGCATGTCGAGGTATTAATAGCAAAATATCAGCAGAAGCGTTCATGTGGGATTAAATAAGTCACATACACAACTGCTACTTTTCCTGATACACATGAAAGGATAATGAAGGAGGAGGAAAACTGGACGCCCATTTTATCAATTAAGCAATATGTAAGTTAAGGTATAACACTCACAAAATCAACCATGACTGGAAATCATAGCCAGAGACAAAAAGAGCAACCACGTGGGTAGAGACAGAAATCTTTTCCTGAAGCAGGGAGGTAAGTTGCTGATTTGACTGTATTCTCTAGATAGGAACAAGAATTACCTTGCTGACGGATAAGATACCACTCCAGACAGCCATTATCAAATGAGCACCTCAACCCTTCAAACACAAAGCACTACCTACACACATTATCATCCAAGAGCAACAGCAGGACCACCAGGCTCTCTTGTCTGCAATATCCTTTTGCATCTGCAGTCTAAATTACATTGCTTTTGCTTTACGAGCTTATCACATTGTGAATTCATATTTAATTTGATGTCCAGTGTCCCCCCTGCAGAGTAACACCATCCACAAAAAGCAATACTGTTGAAAAATTGCATGACAAGAAATCTATTTGGCTTCGCTCTGGATATTACACCTCATTTTTAGGAAATTCATCTGAGAGATATTGACATATTTCAAAGCAAAAAATAAATCCGCTATTTTCAGAAGAAATAAGGGTCTGTCTTGCAAGTTAAAGATATAAAAATTAGTTTTGTCTAAAGTAACAGAACAGATGGTAGAAGTTCATAAATATTTAAAAGGAGAGAGCATAATAAAAGAGTAAAGGAGTTACTGGGAGTAATACACAGGGGAACATAGCTGGGAGTGAAAGTTGAAAAGAGAAAGGGCAGGGTAGACTGAAAGTTCTGCATTGTAACAACTGTTGACTTGCCTGTGAAGAAGAAATGCAACAGAAAACATATTTTACTAAGATTTTTGTTTTAAACTGCATATACAAATTATATATAATGACACATTCTTAATATATACTTTAATATATTACATTTTATAGAGAGATATATAAATTTGTGTATAAAAAAATTACATTAGAGAACAACCATGCACTGGTGATCCACTGCTGACAAGAATTAAGAAAAAGAGATATTATTGAGCAGTTAATTAGCTACACTTCTGTTCATGACAGCTAACTTGCCAGCAAGTCCCCAGCTCCTACTCCATATGAAAATAAAAACCGGAAGTTAAGTAACTGTCACTTCAGGATGGAAACAGTATACAGGATGAAGGAAATTAACAACATGATAGCACAACATCCTAACCAAGAAAGCCGCACAGGGAAAGTCCTCGGCTGCCCACAGAGGAAATATCCCGTGTCCCACAAATGGAAGGTGAGCATGTGGGACCAGCTTGGACACTCACAGGCAGCAGTGCAAGAACACAGGGAGGAGCTGCTTTGTTCCAGCCAGGTCTGAAATACCAAGATTACTGTGTTTTCTTCCACAGGGCACCTAGTTTATCAGTATCAGAGGGGCTAGCATTAACTCAGGGAAAATAAAAATGAATTCAAGCATCAGCTGAAGGTTCGTTATACTGGTAACCTAATTTAATAGTTCTCTGACACGTTTGTTCAACTGTGCCTCTCATTATGTAAATAAAGCAAATACATAATACTGGCAGGCCACAGAAACTGCAACACCAGTCCCTCTACAATTAAATGGGAAACAAAACAATACAAAAAGATACTTACTAGTTGGGTATATACACTTGTTTTAGCTTGCTTTCTGCTTCTGCTGCTTTCAATCGTTTCTTTAAATAAATAGAAAGAAAAGAAAAAACAGTTAGAATAAAAAGAAAATAAGAGCTTTTTTACCTGAGAGTCAAGTAACACACATATAAAAACTTCAGCAATTCTTACGACATTTACCTTGTACTGAGCAGCTACCACGACACCTTTTTCCAACAAGAAAGTACCCACCAAAGACAACTGTGGGCATCAAATGACTACGTACACAGCTTTTCAAAAAAGTCAAAGAGATGCCAAGCTACTATTAATAAGGACAAACTTTTCATTCCCATTCACTTTAATACAAATTCCTGCATTGTTCTCCCATAACCCTTTTTTAAAATTTTGTATTTCCCCTGCAGTGGAAGATCTGACACACCAGTCAGTGCTGGCTCTCCACGTTAACATTCACCAGTTGGACAGTAACAGGTGCAGCAATGCACCCTCTCCATCATAGTTCCTGAACAGCTGCACCAATTCAAAGAGTTTCAAGGAAGACTTTTGTGTTGATACCCTGAAATTTTGAAGGCTGAGTGACACAGAAAACTTTATTTAAACGTTAAGAAGGCCAGGAACTCCTTTTATAATTCAAAACTTTCCCATTTAAAAAGACAGACATTCTGAGGTTCAAGCTTTCCCTTTATTACATTTGCAAAATAAATTTAGGATGAGCCTCTGGAGGTCAGTGGTCCAACACCCTGTTCAAAGCTGGTAACAGTGGTATGCCTAAAGCCACAGCAATATTTTCCAGACAAACAAGCAGCATTGTGATATTCCAGACAAACAGGTTAGCTTAGCATTTGCTATGCAGCAGCCTCAAGGCACAGTCTAGGAAAATAATTGCAAAGCTGAAGTCAGTTTCTTCATAGAAGCAAGAAGCACCAGGAAATGTAATAGAATTGAAGTCTGTGTCATTAAGGAACTGGACAAATATAAAAATCCTTTTTACAGGGACACCATGGGCACATGTAGAAATAATGAAGTAAATGTTTCCCATAAGCATAAAGCTTTGATCAGGACAATTTTGAATAACAGTTTTCCATTTGACAGTCCAACAGCTCCTCACCAAAGCTCTCTAGGCTCCTAAAGAATTCCCCTCTTCCCTTTTCCTTCAAATAATAGTCAACCTGTCTTAGAAATCAAAGAATTAAGCTGCCAGACAACAGAGAAAACAGAACTTCTGAAAGTTTTCCTGGAACTGTGGGTACACTTTCAGAAAGCTGCACTCTCTCTGGCTGACTCCTTTCTGCTGGTGTAGGCCAGTTTCTGAGATTGCTTCTGTTAAACCTCACCTAGGAGAACAACAGCGGCCTGAAAACTAACATCAAGAAAACCTTAATGAAGACTTTGTCTTCAAAGTCCTTATCAATCCTACAGACTTGGAAGAACCAACAATAAACATTTTGCTGGCAATCTGTGATGAAACTGAAGAGTTCTCCCCACAATACAAACTACAAACTCAAGCTGAACATTTTCAAGCCACCCTACCTGAACATTTTTATATAAGAAATAAAAGCACCCAATAAGGAGCCTCAAAAAGTGCTGTGCCAGTGGTTCTCCAAACAGCATCAGAAATCATCAGATGAACAGCCACAGAGCTCATAGTTTCCTCAGGAAATACATGTAAATCCAATTAATTAACAACTTAAAATACTGCCTGATGAACAGTACAAGAAACCAGTTTCCTTGAGACCTAAGCAAGAAATTCAGGGAACTGGGAGAGAACTGTTGGATTTTTAAACTTTTAGATTGTGAGAGCAGAAAGCTGCAGTTTTTTTGATTTCTCCCAAGGGGACTAAGTAACATGATTATGTTATGACAGTTTTGGAAATGTATGAATGCAAGAGCTTCATCTAAGCATACAGCATTATCAGCAGCTGAAATATTCTACTGTCCACAATGCAAAGTCATTTGCCTTGGGGGCACGGTTAATTTAGGGTATTAAGCAGCATTTTAGTAAACAGGTAAGGAACGTTAACCTCATACCACAGACTTCCTTTGTGACTGATGATCCTGGCGTGAGCTCTGAGCTAACAACTGCCATAAGTCACCTGGATCTCGCAACACCCTCCCCTCCCACAGCTGCCTGGGGATCAGCACAGTACACAACAAGCAGCACATATCTTTATTACAAACAGCATACAAGGAAAATTGAAAGTTTCCAGAAGGCACCACAATGTACTGGATAAGAAGAGGTTTTGTACTAAGTACCTGCCGCTGTGGGCAATCGATAGACCAGATATGATGAGTTTCCAATTTCCTGACAGTGACCGATCCCAGAAGGTACAAAAGAAAAGGGCCTGAGATGTAGTCATGCACAATTTCAGAATAATCCCTTCCCTGAGAGAGTGCTTTGCTAGGTCCTTTGCCAGTTATTAATTGATCTGTGCCTGAAGCATATTTACACTATAAATTCTTAATGCTGTCTGATGTAGTTATGAATGTCCTCACCCACAGGAAAAACTCTAAACATTTGTAACTTTTTCTAGTAGTTCGGCCTAAAATAAATATTTTCTCTTTCAGTTATTTATATACACACATCTTAAGAGGATCTACTTATTTACCTCATCATATTTTCCCCATCTATAAAAGGAAAATATTACCAACTTGTCTATCCCCCAGGGACCAAGGGATTAAAGTATAAGCACTGTACATTCAAGTTGGTGCAAACATCTGTCCTTTATATGTCCTCTCCCTGGATTTGATATCTTTCATTCTACTCACTGGGCTTGAAAGAGTTTTATAATACGTGAGGTATGAGAGCAAATGTTTGTGGTCATTTTCTAAACGGTGAACCATTTATAAAGAGAAAATAACAGAAGAAAACCAAGAACATGGGGGATACTTCAACATTCACAATGCAAGAGTTCAGCTGGTAGACAGCACAGAGATGCCTCAAACATTCTCAAATATTAAGCCTTTATTATTTTTTGATAGGGAAGATAAATTGCATTTTCTGGATTTAAAGGAGACCTGTCACACTCCATTCTTTTTCAAATCTCTGAACATAGAAGTGCTGAATATATAAGGGTGGGTGGGGAGATGGGACAGCAAAGGGAATTAGTTTGCGATGCGTTTTGGAGAAATGTTTCCAGCTGCTTGTGCTCCAGCAACACATGTCAGAACTGATGGGTGGTACCTACAGTCTGTCAGTTTTGGTAAGCAAGTGACAGAGTTCAACATTACTGCAATTTTAATAGGAGGTGTCTGGGGATAAAATGTCCTACGTATGTGGAAAAACATTTCATTGATGTTATTTCTACACTGCTACACACAGGGCTTTATGAAGGCTGGTACATTAAGACATCACTCACAGCTCTCAGCTAGGTACAAAGCAGGCTTGATTCCTTTAATACAGATGTTTCCTATCTGCATCAAGACTGACCCGGAGCGCCCCACCTCTCCAAGTCAAACATAAGGGCACTTCCACTTCCTCCAGTATCTTCCCAACACTACACATACCTTAAAACTGATTTTCTCTGTCTATTCCTCCTACAATTTTCTAATGGCACTTCCACATAAGAAATAAAACAGCAGAAATTCATAGTATTTGATCTTCCTCTTGAAGTTACCTACTCCTCAGGCACAAATAAAAATGCCACTACCATGTTGAAGTTCTTCTTAAGCAATGAAAAGTTTAATGTTTTAAAGTTTTTAGGACTTCCTCTCATTATATGCAAAACAGTAGAAACATTTACAAATCTTAAAAAATAAAAATCAATTCACAGCTAGGTAAGGACTCAACCTCTACACTAAATGAAAATGTAGCCAAACATCACATAACTCTCAGAAGCTTTCAAATCACTGGGGGAAGCCAACAAACAGCACTTAGCCAGTCAATGCCATTCCAAACCTTTCTGAGTCAGAAATATATGCTCGCTCTTGTGAGCTGACACAGGAAATCTGTCCCAAGAAAAGAATGTGTTCAAAGGAGATGGGAGATAGTGAATTTGGAATGCATCACCCTCATTTTCTTCAGGACAGCGCTAAAAGGGTGTCTTTGGCAGGACAGCTCTTGGGACCAATTTGGACACGCGTTCGGGAGCCTACATTAAACCATAAATTCTGTGTTGACATTGCAGTAGATTTACTCCTTCTAGCAGTGTGTTCTTGGAGTGTCAGTCTTTTCCTTAAAAAGACTGAACTCCTAATTTTGCTGGTAATCTTCAAAAGCATGGGGCATAGTTAAAGTTAAAAATTACTGGATAAGAGAACCAAGAGCATGCCTCCAAAAGGAGTCAATTTGAACATATCTCAATCAGTGTCCTACTCACAAGACAATGAAGTGCTGCATTAAGCCTTTCCATCTCACATACACCAAGCACGAGTACACCTTATTGTTCAGTTCTAAGAAAGGGCCTTCCATTGAAGGCAACCCAACATTTCCCTTCCTCAATGGCAAGAAACAGATTCTGCTTCAGAATTATAGCAGTGCTTTCTCATGCCAAGAGAATGTCAAGGGAAACACAGAAGGATGTAAACAGCTCCCAACTAATTGTTGCTTTTTCATCCAAGCAGGCAATTGGTTGGTGACAAAAATCTTCATTCCTATGTTTTGTAACTCAGAAAAACCAGACAGTTTAAATGGACTTTTAGTGTTCATTCAGTCAAAGATTCTACAAGAATAAGCAAGTTATCAATACCTTTATTAAAGACAGTAACCTACAGACTTGGAATATAATTTAATCATCATCTTAGAAAGAGGGAAGTGGGAGTGTAAAAACTTGGGACCCACACTTTTCATATCCTTACTTTGGATATTTTCAGTATCCTATGTACACAAATGCTGTTAGCCCCAGAACCATTTTGTGGTATTACACCAAAGAAAGACCCTGCAAAGATCAAACACTACCAAGAAACAGATGGAGAAAGTGGCAACAGATGTGCTTTGCCAAAGACTTTGCACTCAGCAAGTAAAATATAAATGTAATACACTATTATTTCATATACAGCTTCCTATGCTTTCTTTGTGGTTACATATTGATAGCTCTCTCAAGCTTTCTATAAATGTTTCATGGTATTATTTGCTTGTACAAGCTGGGAATTTGAGATGAGGTCTTCAGCTCAGTTCAGATTTAATTGATGTGGTATCTCTGCACTGCAACTTCAACCTGTTTGGCTTATACTCACTCATACTGTCTCCTAAGTGCAGAGCCTCTAATTGGAAGTTTTCCCCAAATCCCACTCCTTGGCATACTCCTGGGCAGCACATGTAAGGTACCATATAACCATGGCAGAAAATTCAGGGCACAGAATTGAGTAAAACAGTACAAGAAAATATAAGTTTGTTGGGTTTTTTAATTGCTGCAAGAACAAATAATCAAAGTATTTTGCACAGCTGTCCTTTCTGCAATTTTGCCTCTAAAATAACAAACTTTACGAAAGCGGAAAAAGCAATGGGGAAGGAAAGACCATGCCCTCATTTCTCCAGAACCGTTTTGCCCATCATGCCAGCTTCCACCACCATCCTGCTTTTCTCCCATCCATTTCCTTACCAGAAGGAAAAGTTTCAATCAAAGAATGAACATGCGAAAATACTGGAATGAGGATGCCATTAATATTTTTATTAAAAGTAAAACATAATTGATGCAAGAAGAGTCCTTGTTTGTCCTGAGGATCCCTCAACAGTTTAAACAGTAACACAACCAGAAAGAAAATGGTAAAAATCACATTAGAGATCAAGGTGCCCAAATATCAGCACATGCCAAACATTAGTCAATGCCTCAGTCATCTAGTCCTTACCCCAGGCTGAATTTCCAAGGAAGCATGTTAAGGCAAGGTATTTTCATAACCCCACGGTTTCTAATACTTCAAATAGATGCCTCAGCTTAAGACTGATAATTATAATGAAAACTCCATTCTAAATTTCTCCCTTCTTTTACTTTATTTTCCTATCAAATACTGTAAGCAGCTTTCAGCAAACGACACTCTGCAACATTTTGCATTGTGCTTGCTTTATTTCAGGGACCAACCAGCCTTCATATTTAAACAAGGAGAGGAAAAAAAATGAAGGCAAAGTTGATTCTCAAGTATAACAAGTCTGGGAATTTGAGCCATTGACACTTCCCAGACAAACACTTCACTCACAGAGCTTACATGGGGGAGCATCATGCATCTGCCATTGAAGTCATTGGCAGGCAGTGGTGGAGAATCAGTGTGGGTGCCTCTTGTACAGCAGCTGACTCCCCCCAAAACAGTCACTGAAGTTAATGCTGACCTTGAACTCTACAAGCAGAAAGTAACTGCACTGCCTTCCTCTGCTGAATTCCAAAAGAGACATTGGAAATCCCCAAACAAACAAGGTAGCAAGCAGCAAACATGAAAAGAATGCACTCTTGCCACTGCTACCTGCTTGTATCTACAGAAGAGCAAATGAATTCAGTGACAAGAGATTGTTCCGTGATTCCAATCATAACAGAACCCACCTAATGGAAAGGCTGAATCCCAAAAGGGAGCATAAAGCAACAAGGCTCAGTTTCACAGGCAAAACAACTTGGGTCAGAATGAAAGAGGTGATTCTGACTCTCTTACCTGCTGAACGTATCTGTCTGTAGTTTTCCACATATAGTAATATTCTATTATGCTTGTTAAGGACTTCCATGGGAGCTGGGGACACAAAGGAAAAACAGCAGTCATTGTAGGGTGCTGGCATACAGATTCACTGAAATTCACAGGATTTCTCTGACTGACAGTTCATAGCAGAGTCTTGCAACTACTCTCCTCAAAAAAAAAAAAAAAAAAAGAAAAGGGCAGTCAGTGTTTGAATCTGCCAAGGGCATTAGATGCATATGGGACACATGTTAACTAAATGTCCTCTCAAAAAAATAGTTTTCAGTGTAAAAGTGGAGCAGGTTACAGGTAAATCTTCATGCTGCATTGGCTCCACAGTAAACCACTGAAGAGAGAGACAATGTGGAAGAGAGTCCATGGGCTCAAACTCTCTTTGAGCAGCAGAGTCTCAAGCAAGAGCCACAACTACAGTATCACAGTTCCAATTTGCTTGGCTTCCATGGAGCTGGCCCATTAAAAAAAAACAAAAAACCCAGACCAAAACAAACCACTAAGAGAACTGTTCCCTGCCAGCTCTCTTCTCTGCATGAGAAGCACAAGGATTTCAGCAGGACCACAGAGTGTGTTGTGCTGTTCTCGACTCCCTCTGTCTAAATGATTAGAGCACAGGACAAGCAACAGTGAAACTACTTGTTTTGTTCCAGAGGACTTGATCAGTGGCACAGTGCTCCTTTCAACCCACAGGCTGAGCACCTAGCACGGAGCTTTGGCCACACTACAGGACACTTCCCTTGAGTGTCCAGAAGTTCTTTTGAAAACTTTCCAAGGCTCTTGCTGAAATCACATTGTAAAAGTGACTGCATTTTCATGTTTCAGAAGGCCCAATACTTAGTCTTCCTCAAACACAAATTAATCTAGAGCAGCTTGGCTGTCACAACACTTTCCTAAATCCTCTCTCAGCTGTAGTGGAGCAGATGATTCTAAATTAACGTCTCTAAAAGAAAAGCAATCATCTGTGATTTGAAATTCTGACTGTACAACAGGCTGTCATCAGTATGAGGTCTGCCTTTCCCCACTTTACAGCAAGACACATGCTCTAGTTCAAAGTCCTCCTCAACACGATGAAAAACAACAGAGTTCAGACAAGTTGCAAACAAGCTCTGTCACTGATCAGAACTGGTCACCACGGGGGCCCTCATTTTATATACTTACAAAATCTTGCTGAATGTCAGTGAAATCTTTTCCATATTTTTCTAGTGCTTCCTCAAAGAGGTTTGCCTCTGAAGCAGACCACTCCTCCATCTCATCTCTGCACAGGACCGGCCCACCTTGTGGCACAAGCGCAGAGATTGCCTTGGAAATGTCATAGACATTTTTGTGCAAAGTGTCCATAGCATGGAACTACAAGGTAGCAAAGGAGAAAGAGAAATGTAAGGACAAGCATCTGGGGGGGAAAAATGCTTAAGAATGAAACAGCAATGACAAATTCTGCAGCAAGATTTGAGGGTGCAGTATTCTATACCTAACATAAGGTCAGTAAAAACTTGTTCCAACCTCAGATTCAGTAGCAATAGAGGGGGGTTGTGGAATACAAACCCTTTGTGCATCAATAACTCCTACTCAGCTCCTCACCAGCACCACCACTGCAGCACTACTGTTAGTTAGGGACAGACCCACTCCCCTCCAGACTGAGTAGCCCTGTTAATTACTATTCCACACATGGGGCCTGAAGGTAGAGGTCCAAGGGCATGTTTTCTCCAAGACTGAGCCACGCATCTTCCTTGTCAAATAATCCACAAAAACTGCATATATGAAAAATAAGAGCAACAACATACACATATGGTTCTCCTCAAAGGTCAGAAGCTCAAAAAATAGATTTAAGATAAGTTGCACATCATAGCTGAGCAGGAAGAAAAGAATGACTCTCAGGAGCAATTACTCCTCAGAAAGCTGAGCTACGGCTGTCTGCAACTTGTGATTTACAAGGGCTGGGAACACACTGTGAGGGAGGAATTGATATTAGTAAATGAAAGCTTGGCTTGATTTCATGATTTCTGCAGTTTTAATCAGGATGTTATTTGCCTTTCATCATACAAGTTTTGTGCACATGCACAATTAGCCTACAGTGTTCCATACCAGAATTCATTCTATATATGAGTTTACATGACTCCAGTTATGAGGTGAGGCTTTGACAACAGTTCTCTGGAGACTTCATAAATTTTATTTGAATTTTCATTAAACTTTCTCTAGCATAAAAGTTCAAGTTTTCCCTTTTCTCAACCTACTCAGCAACATTTATGATTACAAGATATTAACAATATGACCGCTCCTCAGGTATTCTAAAATGGAGCTCAAAGAGAACAACTGGATCAACTGACATTTCTTATCTGACCACAAGCTTTTCCCCTGGACAATCTTGCCCAAGGATGCCAGCGACAGTCTGGTGTTGCGGAAGTGATGAGGAGTGGCATTCTGGCACTGTAACATGACACACAGGCAGACAATCATTTGCATTCTTCTCAAGACAGCTATCAAGCCCATGCAAGAGATGGGTTGTCAAGCATGTCATCAGAATATTTTAATACAACTAAAAACCAACAAGAACAACAACAACAAAATCTCATAGAATTATACATGATGGATCATAGTAGGACCAAGGCCAGAAAAAATTACTTCATCTGTAACTAAAGGATTCCTTTACAAAGACATGGTCTGCTTCACAGCAGGCCACAATTACAATCCATCTGCCCCTCTCTCTTTGCCAACTGTTGTTGCTGAGGTGAATATTTTGCATCTCTCACAAACCTCAAGTCCTCTTAAAAAAATCTTACCAGCGTGATGTCCCTGGAGGCTGCTGCAGCACTCATGTGCAAACTTGGCTGTCTGACAGAACTGCTGCAATCCAGCGCTCGGGCAAACGTACCAACAGACCTGAGAGAAATTAAACACAGCATTAACTTTGCACGCAAATCCAGCACAAATATAAATACCCAACCAACACTTTCTGAGATGAGCAGACTTCATTTCTTAGTTAGAAGAGGACATGACTTTTTGTTCATTCTGAGCCACAGGCCATTCTCTCCAGATGCAGTTTATTATCAACACTTTACTTAGTTCATATGACCAAAGAGGCTTAGGCATAGGAGAGGAAAGAGAGAAAGACTCAAGGATCACCAACAGGGAGTTCTGACCTGCTCTCTTAGCCCTTATCTCTCAACAGACTTAAGCTGTTAACAGGAACTGAGCAGAAGCAAGCCTTATGAATGGCAATAGTTGCTTCCACCACAGCAAGAGCAGTGCTGCATTGTCCAAAGGTACAGAGAAAAATGCCAAGACCAGACAGGAAAAATGCAATAATGCAAGCATTTTTCTAAAAGTTTCAATGACATTAACAACAATATTTATTTTACAACTTAACATTATAAATATTTAAAGTCTGCATAAGAACAGAGCCATTCTAGAATACTTCATAACACAACACCAGTAATTTCTGCATGGGAGGCTACAATCCCCATGTTTTTCGTTTTATTCCTAAAGAAATTAGTTGGAGAAACCTATAACATAAACGTTGTTTCTCAAGATTCCTACTCCCCTGCTTGCTTGCTACATCACATGGGCGAAACCTGTGTGTGTGTACAGTGAACTGGAGCTGACGACCTCTGAGCAACTACAACAAAAAAAGGCAAGTCAGGTTTTTTCCCCTTTCCACTCAGATCACTTCCCCAAACTAGCTGAGCCCACAGAGGAACACACTAGTGCCAGGCAGTGCAGGAGTAGGAAAGGTAAATGTTTAAGCAGTAGTTGTCATCAAATATTTGATTTTGCCCAAAATCCAAACCAGCCTCCCCCATTCAAGTGTCTGTGGCGATTCACACTTCGCCCTCTCCCCAGCCTTCCAGTCACTATCCCCATCCTCACTTCACAACTCGCCCATGCCCAGTTTTAGCTGAACTGATACTTTTGTGTGTGTGTGTGTGTGTGTGTGTGTGTGTGTGTGTGTGTACTAATTATAAACTGGAATGCTTTGCTGATTCTGGACAGAAGAAATTTTTATCCTCATCTTTTCAGGGATTCTCATTACAGCGGCTGTACCAGCAAACCCAGTGGGCAGCGTTGAACAGAACAGCAAGAACCACTAAAAGCAGCTTTGCCACCAGAAGCCTACACAAGGTGGAAACCCCCATCACAAAGGAGCTCTATAGTCACTCCAAACCAACCCCCCAAAAAAAGAACCATAAGGCTGACAGGACCAGGGCTCATCTATAAAGGCTTAACTCTGGTTTCCAGGGCGCCCTTGGCTGCAGCAGGCAGCCCTGCAAGTCATGGTCCATGTCTATCAGGTACCACCTAAACGACACAGAATTTGTAGACTGCTACCTTTTTATTTTTTTCCCCAAATTATTCAGTCACCAATTGCTACAAGAGACTAGAATTTTATATAGGCTTCAGTTTATATAAATGCATACCCAATGAATTAGTCCAAGAACCTTTTAAAAAGGACAAGTTCATCAACAAAGATTGCTTTGGGCTTAAATAAAAACATCATCAGTATAGACCTGCAGGGTTTTACATTATTGTGCTTACCTTTTGCAATCCAGGCCTTACAAAGCATCCTTGCTCCATCAAAAGCATTTATCAGAATTTTTAGTAAACTATTAATGAACGTTAAAATGTCACTGGATTTGAAAAATGCAGAAAACGGACAGAGCAAACAACTGTCAAGGATTTAGTTCACTAAGTCTGCGTCCTGGCCAAAGCATTTGAAAAACCTCTCCAATTACAGGATCATTTTTACTCTTCCTTAATGAAACAGATTAATGAAAGTTAGAAATCTGAGAAGCTGTTCCTAGAGTCATGCAATTCCCAGGAAAGCAAGTAAAACGTCTGTCTTTCAAAATGGAGCAAGTGACTCAGGCAACCGAAATTGGCATTCATACTAATGGAGCAAGTAGAACTTAAAGTGCTTGGAGGGGTTACTGACATTTACTTCTCCCAACGAGAGGTATAAACTTCTTACCGTGCTACCACCAGGAACTGGTCTATCTGCTTGTCTACTAGTGGGTTAAAGGCTTCCCAAACTTTTGTTTCAAGTTTTGACTGATCTCTTCCATCATCCTCACCTGGTTGAAGAACAAATCAGAAACGCTTAGCATGGTTTTTTTTAAATAAAAGTACTTTGTAGATTATTTTTTTATCTCACAATAATATCACTGTTAACCCATCCTGGTTACTCCGCCTGACAGGCCACTCTGAAAATTTTTTTCACTTATTTGTATTTGATAATTTCATCTTGACAGACACCACAAGACAGCTCATCTGAATTGGGCAGTCAGATTTTCAGAAACTGGTTTCAAAGGACGTGTCATGGCAAACAGAGTACATCTTTCTCCAAACTACACAGTTTCTTTCCTCAGCCCGTCTCTCTTCCTCCTTTATCTTGTAGCAGTTCTAGGAAAAGAGACACACTCCCAGCTGCTCTGAACAGGCAAAAAGTAACTGGTTCAACTCATGTCAGCTACTTTCTAAGTGGTATATCATGGCATTAGACACTCTCTTTTTATTTTCCTGATTCTATACAAACGAAAACACCCCAGAAGAATGCAGGAGCTACTGAAGCTTTTTTTCCTTTCCTTCTGCTCCCTTTAAAACATCTGGAGATTATCCTTCTCTGAAGCCCCATGTTGGCTAGCTGAGGGAAGAGGATGCCTTTCAAATTAGTTCATCCTCACTTAGGAGGCTTGCCCAGCTGTTGAATAAATACCAGTTTCACAGACAAATTAAACAAGAGTCCTAACCCATTTGTTTACCTGCTCTAGCATGAGACTAACAATATCAGCAAAGCTCCTAAGCAAAAACAGAAGCGTCTGGTTGCTTTCACCTCTTGGCTTACCCAGTATGGACAGGGTCCTTCTAACATGGGTCACAGCCCCCGGTCTCTTAGAACAAGCATATCAACAGACCATTCCCCATGGATTACATGAGGCTCAGAAAAGAGCAATCAGGTACCAATACTCCCCATCCCTCTCAGTTTTTGCACCCACTTTTGGATCTGTAGCGTAGTGCAGAGACAAATCTAAAGTTAGCTACTATTTGTAACCAGTACTGGTTACTGCTACTACTGCCTTTTCCTTGGGCCAGGGTCCTTGTGGTCCTACTGCTCCATGATAAAGTGGGGGCAGGCTGAGGCCTCACCACACACTCCAGTCAGCAAATTCTTCTCCTGCCTGTTCTGCAGGTGAGAAGTCTAGGCTGGCAGCCAACACTGGGAATGGGAGAAGGCTACAGGGAAAAGGCACCCAGCAATAACGGGCAAATTGATGAGGGCAGACAGCATTTAATTGGCAGTAATTTGGGAGGGGCTCTCATAGAGAAGTAAGGCTTGATTAAAAACACAAAAGGCTTTACAGACACAATGGAAATTTGTGCTTCCCGTGGAAATTCTGAAATCTCTTAATAAAAAGAGTGCAAGCTCCAAGAGAGCCCATTAATTCAATTTATTTCAACAACTTTTATGATTTGGACAAATGCCCATTTAAAGACCAGTTTGAAACAGAACTAATTGCCTTCAGTGGGCTACAGCCTCAACAAACCCAGCCATCCTTGTACGCATGGCCTGGCAGTGGAAACCTCTACCTCCCATGCCTTGGCAGGCTGTTCATATAGAAGTGGCCACGTTCAATACAGACTCTTCACAATTTGAATAAATTACAGAAATTACCCTCTTTTAGTAAGTCTGTTATATCTGCCTGGTATCTGTTTCCAACTCGAATCTCTCCTTTATCAGCAAGCAGGGTCTTTTGTTGAGGATCATATACTAGTGAATAAAAGAAGAAATCCTAAAAAAAAAAAAAAAAAGGAACGAAACGGTAAACAGTGTTATTAGCTTTTATTTTCAGCTTTATGTACATACTACCAAGCTTTTATGTTTCAAGTTTGGTTTTATTACCTATGTAGAGATTTTTAAAATTGGGTGAACAAACAATGAAACCCCATTTAAATTCTGCCATTTTCTTCTACATTGGAAGTGTAACAGCTCTCCTAAACAGCAGCCTTTCCCTTAACACACAGTCTCTCAGACTGAAGTGAACAAAGCTCCTCTTGCACAAGCAGTGTTCAGAAGGGCCAAGAGACAACTTTTAATCTTATCAGCTGTTTCAGGACACAAGAGTGCATTTTCTTATACCCCAAAACTGCAGTACTAGATGCCAGTGACTTATCTGCACAGAAATATGGGTACAAACTGAAGCGTAACTTCAGAGTGCCACAGCCAGACCAATGCAACCCCATAGAGACATGAAGCTCCAGGCTACCCCTGTGGCCTCTGCTGGGCTTGCTCCAGCCTGTCATGTCTCTCTCATGATGCAAGGCATAAAGTTGGACACAATACTTCAGAAGTGGTCTCACAAGTGATGAAGTGAGGCGTGAATCCCTTCCCTCTTATCTGCTGGTTACACTCCTGCTAATACAGACCAGGACATACTCAGCTTTCTTTGTCACAGGGACACACTGATGACCAACTTCTTGTCTGCCCCCATCTAATCTCAAATCACATGTTTCCTTCTGCTTGTTTCTGGGAGAGGGGCAGCAGATTTGGCAGCAGCAGTAATTAGCTGCAGGTGGCAATACATTAATTTGTTGCTTTTGTTCAAGCAGATGAGAAAAAGGCTAAAATAGCTGCTTAGCTTCCATTACCTGGGTGTATAAAATTAAAGCAAGAAGGCATACCAGAATGAGAATGTTCTGCCAGGGCAGAGAAAGAAAACAGCCAAAATTTTAACAACTTAAACCTCCACAGTATAATTAATTAAATTTTTCTGCATGGATAAGTACTTAGCTGTAGCTACTGAGTGACATATCAGAGATCAGGTATGCTCCTTCAAAGTAAAATGTGGGTTACTGGGCAGGAATAGAGCTCACCTTTGTGACCTCTGTCCACAGTAACACTGTCACCAGGAAAGAGAAATGTTTCTGTACAGAAACAGGACGTGTGATGCACCATTTGTCACATCTCAGGTTTCTGGCTCATTTTCCCTTTCTCCATATTTCTGTGTCACTAGCAGGCACTCTGTTTAAATACATCTCATTTCATGCTCACCTCATTTTCCCTTTCCCTATATTTGTATGTGTCAACAGCATGCCACAAAAATTAGGACAAAACTAGCATCAGTTTCAAGCCCTGCTCGGCTTTATGAAGAGCTGGCAAAGGAAAAGAGAGTCTCCCAATCTGTCACACAAAGCCAGAAAAACAAAACAAAAAAAAAAACCAAAAAACCCCAGAATTGCTGTGAATTTTCACAGTAACATCACAAAAATTCTGGAAGGGATTTGAACTTTAACTGTAAGGTTGTCTGTAGTTCAGTTTGGGGTGGGGGGATTTGGCTGCATCCTAAATGAATGATAATTTTGACAAAATTGATCCTACTCCCACAGGCACCAGGGTCAAATTACATCAACCTACCGACAGAAGGCAGCTTCAGAGTACATGAAACTCTTTTATATTACAGCTATGTAAAGAAATCTGGGTCTCTTGCTCCCTGACATACACAAAGCTCAAGATATTACAGTATTTTGAAAATCTACTGTTGCATGAATAAAATGTAAGAAAAGCTTTTGTCTCACGGGCTTGCAGGTTATAAACACAGTGTTTTATTTGTTCCAGCTCCAAAATACCTAACTGCAGGACAAAGTAAATGCAGTGCAACATTAATGCTTTTCAGGCACATTGCCAAGCAAATATGGGACCCAAACACTGTAGCATAACAATGCAGTGGGCCCCAAGTTCTACAGGCAATTTCTTTACACAGTCTTTCTTGGCCAGGGAAAGTCATTGTGGAGGGGTTTTCTGCCACAGTATTTGACTGTTGGATACCCTGTTGCTTCTCTTTTATTGATTATCACAATGAATTTCCTCATAAAACCCACCCTTCTCTACCAGTCTCAGCTCATCCTATTATATCTTGTCCAGTTTGGTCTCGAAACAAGGAGGTTCAACAAAAGAATCAAAAGCCTCTGGTCTCTTCTCCCCAGAGTCTTCTCAATGGAGAAAAGATGGAAGTTTGGGGGCCCAAGTGTGAATACAACAGAGACTGCAACCCCCAGGGATAATGCAACACCACTACCACTACATCTTCCCCCATAGATATTAAATTCGTTCTTGTAAACTGAGTGGGATTTCTGAAAACATTAATAAATCTCAGTTTAGTGCCAATGCAAACCATAGATAGAGAAACAAACCAGATCCTTATGTACTCTAGAGCACTCTTGATGTGACAAGAACAATTTTTCACCAGGGTTTCAGGAAAATGATGTTCACAATGAAATAACACAGCTCTTCAAAATTCTCCATGCTCATTTGAGCTGTCAAAACTGTGTATGCTGAGTTTGCAGTAGTCAAGAGAGAGTAGGGTTTTCTCTTTTCATTTCAGATCCCAGAACACACTCAACACGTTCAGAAAAATTAACATGACCTGCCAAGAGTTAAAACTGAATCATTACTTTCTACTTCTCCCAGTCGTTAGACAGACACATATGCTCAGAGCTCCCCTGCCCAAGACCCTAAGCTAACCAAAGCTATAGCCAAGAACCAAAGCCACTAAGAAACTGCAAAAGAACTGGAAAAAGAAGACAGGCTCAAAGTGAAAGTACAGTACAGAAATAATTGTTAGTTCATTACAGCTTGCAAACTTACTTTTGTGTATTTCATATATTTTAACTAGAGAACATTTTATTTTTAGGGGGGTACCAAAAGGAATAGAAATGCCAGACATCTGTTCAGCAGGCAAATTCACACAAGCCTCTGGATATATCCAGGCAGAGCTGTAAAATAGATGGTACATATAAAATAGTTTCCTGCAGAATAGGGAAATCTAGTGCTTTTGCAATAATTGGCTATGCTCCTCTCTTGATCTCCATAGGAATTTGTTATCTACAGAAAATTCAGGGTTTCCAGTTACTTTGGGTTTTTTCCTTTCTTTCTCTCACTCCTGCTACAAACCCGATTTTACCAGGCACAGTAAAAACTCCATGCTGGTCCCCTTCAGCCTGTTTTTCAAATGTAGCAAGGCAATCTTCCCGAGGAAGATGACACAGGGGTGGAAAGAAGAAAACAGTGATAACACAAATGTAATTTTGCTATGCTTACTATCTCCCTAAAAATTTCTGTCTGCATGTTTAACCTGCTTCAAGGCAGAGAGCCCTGGGCTTAAAGCCTACTTTTACTGGTCATAACATTTAAGAAATCAAATGACAGATTTGCTGGAACTGCTTAGGCTTTATAGACAGAAGCCATGTTTCAAAAACAAAAAACAAACCAAACAATCCTGAAACATGTTGAAAGCAAAGAATGGATTAAGGACAGGAGGCACGGGGAAAGAAGAAACAGTTCAAAACAATACCATCCAATGTTAGGAATTCATCAGGCAACAACTATCTCCTTTTCTTAATCTCTTCACCTCCACACAAGCACATTTGTGTTCCTGAGCTTTTAATTTCTTTACCATCTGTCCAAGCTAGTTGCACCACAGCAAAATGCCATGCTAAGTGACAGGACACATTCAGGGAACTCTCTCATTCTGTGAAATCTCCAAGTGCCTGCTCAGTTTTAAAAATAACCCACATCACTCATCTTGAATTTTAAGAGTTCAAAAGGATGAAAAAAAAAAAATAAATAAAATCCCTTTCTTTGCCTACAGCTGTAACAGAGCAGTTGCATGATCAGAGGTAGGCAGCTCCCTTCTGCCTCAGCAGACCTACCTGTAACATCAGTAATAATAAAGACATGTTGTGAGCAACTGAGAACAGACACTACTTAAAAGCTGGGTACTAGAAAAATCTAAAGCAATTTCAGTTTGATTAACTTTTGCTTTCCAACTGGTGTATCCTGGGCTGCTAGCTGGTTACAGGCGTTGCTGAATACAACGTCCCTCGTTTGATGCGCTGCCATTTGGCAGCCTTCAGCAGACCCAACATGTTTTCGGTTTCACATTCCAAAGAGAAACTCGACTATTCAATCCCTGTGCTTTGTTTAAAATTGTCTAAAACTAAAGTTTCAGATTAAAATTAATCTTATGCTTAAATAAATACTAAAGAAAGCTAAAAAAGCATTTTAAAAAGGAAGCCCAGCTATGAGAGACTACAGTGTGCTCCTTGCAGAAAACGACCTGTTTTCTCCTTGTCTTAAAAGCCAGTAATGACCGTCACCCTACTGTTTTTAATTACACAATTTCCTCTCTTGTATAACCTTTTCAAGTTTTCAAATGCAAATTATCTGCTTGCACATGTATTCAAATAATATTCTGAAATTCTTTGCTGATCTCCCAAAGTAAAGATCTCAGATTATCAAATTTCAAGACCGTCTAACAGAGCCAGTAGCCAGAGATCTAGCCACAATTAAAGTTTTGGTGTTTTTTTGAATACAATAGCAATTTTTAAAACCACAAAATACCTGAAAAAAGTAAATATCAGTGTTTATATTCTGAATGGTGATTAACTGTGCAAGACAATTCAGTTTCAAGTGTTTGGTTTCAGGTACGGGTAAATTTCTGCAGGACTCAGGTATCACCTGACAAGCAGTTTTTCAAGTGGTACATAAAGGACTACAGATAAGTATGTGGTGGTACATAAAGGACTACAGATAAGTATTTTCAACAGTGAACCCAAAGAACAGGGAACTAAGCTCCTCAAATCTGAGGCAAGAGCAAGCTTAAAGCATATTAACATAAATCGGTATGATTTCAGGATAAAGCAAATATATAGCATCATAGCTTGCTGTATTGTTCCCCCTTCTACACTGACTGCATCTCCCACCCTGTCTTGGCTGAGGCATGAGCCTCCAGGTTTGAACCTTCAGCATGCCACACTGAGAAGCAAACTGGGCTCTCTTTACAGAAGGAGAGGCAGCTCACTGTCACAGGGATGCAAACACCAGGTCTGGCCCCTGAATCCACAAAGTTTTATAGCTGAATGAAAATTGTATGGGGCCTAAAGCTTCCCACTGTCAATGCACAGTACATGCAGAAATGAGAGAACTGTCCTCCTTTTAGAAACCTTGCAAAAAGGCACCAATCCTAAATTGTGCCAGAATAAACTGTTCAAGCTTTACAATGCACAAAATGGTTCCTACCTCCCGTTCCAGATACGATTTAAGGGATTCTGTCTCATTTAACAGAGTAACGCTGCATTTGCCTCTAAAAAAAGAGAAACACATCTTATGAAAAAACATCTTTAATGCTCACGTGATTCACGAGATGGTATTACTGAAGTTATGCACAGAACTTGATCTTACACTGAAGAACACTTGAGTAATAACAATGCTATTTGATTTTTGAATAAAATGGAAGAAAACAGTAATTACCTAATGTGTGTGGCTGGCAGAGATTCCAGCTGTCGTGAGAGAAACAACTCACGATGTCGTAGCTGATGCTTCTGTTTCTCTGGTAAATCAACCATTTCTGGATTTTCCATCTCTTCTTCCATTTCTCCTAAAGAGACAAAATTGATCATCAAGAACAGGGCAAGTATTGATTCTGAGCCAACCAGGACGAGCTGCTCCAAAACCTTCACTAAATAATAAACATTAATCAGATTAAACCTACCTTCATCTAAATCCTCACATTTCAGTCAATTAAACAATAACATAATTGAAATTATGCCTGTGAAGAGTTGTATTTATTCACCACTGGGATCAGATCACCCCAGGTACAAAGTCACACTGGTTCACCAAGCTGAAAGTCACAAATCTGCTACCATCAGAGAAGTTCTGAGGGGAGACAGCTGCTTTTGGAGACCATCACTGCACCAATAGATTCATCAGGTAGAGGCAGTAAAAGTGAAGTCTTTCCTCTTTGCCAGGCATCAATTCTCTTAAACCCTACTCCGCTTTCAGGATATCACACTGTCCCATTCTGACCTCAACAGCCTCTGCAGGAAATGCTCACTGAAAAGGGTAGTTTATTTAATTAATGTATTTTATTCTCCTCACTCCAAACGCAGCCAATAGATCACAGCCACCAAGTGCCTAAGGCCAGTCCTGCCACCCTAGACTACCCTACCCTTCCACACCCACACGTTCAACTGCAACACTCCTGCATTTCAACACTCAGGATCCATGTCTGGCTTCAGGGTACCCAGTCTCCATCCAACCAGTCCTTAAAAGTATGCCAAAGTAAATACATGAAATCACATCCACATGGATACACAAGTGATTCAAAACATCTCCAGGCATCTTTCTTGTAAGAAACAAGTTATTAGTATGTTTTGCATTCATTAGCAGGTATTCTGTCAGTTATGCAAGGCAAAACTGTAAAAGGCAAAATACTCGAAAAAAGCTGCCAGGATCCTCCATGATGAAGGACTGAGAAAGAAAAGAGCAGACTCTTCCTTCTCTAAGAAATTAAGGCAGTTACTGTATTTTGCAAAACCATGGGAAAGGTTTCCCAGACTGTAGTAGAATTAGCTATAAAGCCTCATAGATGAATTGTAAAACTCTAATTTTACAGCAGCATTACTTTCAAAGAGCAGACTTTTGCCTGCAGCTTAATTCAACAGTTGTTGCCAAGAAACATTTCTAGTCAGAAACACATACAGGCATGGTTATGATTTATACAACCTTAAGATTAGTTAACTATAATCCTCATAGTTATCCAAAAAATAAAGCAAACAGAAAAGGAGAGATCTCCATTTTAGAAAACACTAAAATTGCATTTAGTTTTAAATCGGCCACCATTATGCCAAAGGGGTGACAGAAGATTATGTACCCTACAGGTTTCCCTACAATTTATCACTGTTTTACTGTCCTGAAAACAGACCTTGTGGTTTATTTGCCCCTCAGGTAGGTTGCTCCAGCAAGGAAGGAAAAAAAAATAGCAGCATAATTAAACCAGACTGCAACATACAATAGCTGTTAGAGCACAGAGCTGTTAAGCACAGAGCAGCACACACTTAGGTTTTAATATTTTCCCAGGAACTGGAACACCAAATTTACATTTATGCCACAGTTTCATGGGTCTGCAATTTATTTACTGGAGTGGATTCTGTTTTAGTTGAAAATTAACATTGTGCCTGCTATCCTACATTATAAATACACCAGCAGCAATCCACAAACAAGTCAGCAAGTTCCAAGCTTGCTTGCCCAAAAACCGAAGGATGCACAAATGAAACGGCAATTCATGCCTGCAGTTACAACAGCTTTTGGAGAATGACAGTAGTGCACAGCGTACTGCAGGGAAAATACTATAAGAAACAATCTGAAATACTTAATATCTTCAGTAGATAGCCTAGAGCTTTTAAAAATTACATTTTTCTAAAAAGTATGTCAACTGCTGTGTGCCATTCAAATCTACAAACAAAATCAAAGCACTCAGCACAACCAACCTAATCCCAGGAACTGCAGCCCTTCAGGTAGGCTCGCCTTCCAACTACTGTTTTATTTATGTGTCTAGCTTTTGTAATAAAATACAGAAGGTGGGAAGCACACATGTTGTTCTTATGTCAGATCTGCTATGCACAGCCCTTCAAAATCAAAAAGCACAACACATTTTTCCCTGAAAAATAAACAGGAATTTCAACAGGTAACAATTAACTCCACACACACACACACAGAGAGGTGAAACTGTCACAGTTCCCAAAAACACAGGTACAAATATTCCAAGAAATAACAAATAAATCCACACAAGCATCTTCTCTCTTTTTACACGGTATGATTTAGCACTGAAAAGAATGAAACTGGCAAATGCATTCAGAACCAAAAGAAGGAGGAGAAAATACAGGACTGGATCCAGGACAGGAACGTCTGCCTCACTGAAGTAATGCAAAAGCAGCTTTGATAAAAACTAACACCACCTCTGCACAGACAGCAAAGGCTTATTAAATCAGACTATAAAATCAGGGTCCCAGCCACAGCTCCAGGTCAAGTCTGTCTGATGCATCCTACAGCTCATCCACTCACACTCTAAGTGAAGCAGACTCCATCCTCAGAAATGGTGGCCTATGCAAAGTAGGGACCATAATCTTTTAAAAAAAAAAAAAAAAAAAATTATTTATAAAATATCCAAGAAATCTTTTCAGAAAGACTTGCCTATGTTTTTACAGTACTGCAGAGTAAGTGGTATGGGAATACAGGAGGTGCAGTATATTGGGACTTCAATGCTATCCTAAAGCCTTACTTCCAAATTAATCTCTCCGTTTGATAGATGTGCTTGTGCAGATTTGAAACTAAACATTTAATCTTAATACAAACAGTAATATATCAGCTATGCAGAAATAGCCAGTGGAATGCTGCAAGGAGTGTATTAGATTAAGTATTATTTGATATTTGATGACAGAATCATTAATAGCACATTAACAAAGCTTGAAGATGACTTATATTGGGAACAAGAGACAGGCAGATTGGGCACAAACAGCAAGACTCATGTGAAAGCTAACATATATGGGAAAAATAATTAGGAAGAGTAAACTTTGAGTTGGCAGGAGAAACCCAAGAGGCAGTAATTGTAATTTAAAATGACTGGGTGTGTGAGATGTGAAATTAAACATCAATATTTGCTAGACACTAGAAAGAATAGCAATTTGACATAGATTAGATTGGGCTCTACAACATCAGAGGTAGAAAGCACCAGCCCTTTCTCTGCATTCTGGGTGTTGTACAAGTAGCTACATGACAGAATTCAGAAATGCACAAAGGCAAACAAGATACAGAAATTTGGTTTATAGAGCACACCAGGCTGTCCAACTTGGGAGACAGTCTGTAGTAACAGAGGAATTAGTTAGCAAGGTTATCACTAACAAAATAAAAATGAAAAAAAGTAGGGCCAAAACATTAGGAAACACAGTAAAGCCAGTGCTGGTGACCTGCAAAACTGTTCCTTCAGCAGCTAAGAAAGCTGCAACTCTTGCTGCTTTAACAGCTCAACCAAGGACCTTAGAAGGACATTATAGAAATGTTGCATTTGAATAAATGAACAATACAACACCAGGTTCCTTCTTCCAGGTTCAGTTTCAAATGACCTGTATGAAGACTTAGCCGTATTTATTTTCTCTCTACCATAAACCAGATACTGATTTTCAGCTATAGAAAATATGGTGAAAGTTTAAACAAATAGAAATCCTTATACCTTGACACTTCAGAAGGAGTTTGCTACAACATCGCACTAGGATTCCTGCCACAAATTTCTTGTCATCATCTTTGCCACCTGTAATAGTGCCCATGGCTGCAAAACACACTACTTTGGACACTTATCATATCTTCCCTCATGGCACCACTCCCAAAGAGAAAAACCACAGTTTCCTCCTCTCAGGAACAACAGAGCTGAAGTGTCACTAGTGGATATATGAATTTGACTCCTCTTAAATCTGCAAGTGTGGTATTGGGAGAAAATGGAAATGGGAAGCAAAATGGAAGAAATAAAATAAAAAAAATATTATTTGTGAAGTTATTGTCAAATGTTATTTAGACTGGTGTTATCTAAAATGTAAAAAAAAAAGTCTCAATAGGCACACAGGTATCATGCAACTCATGGATTAAATGAGCCATGACACTTCACCACTGCAAGACGCTTATTTTCAGATGCTTGGGCACTTCCAAAAGTGGGGCCACCATTCTGCCATGTGTGCCTGGCACCCAAACATCAGCTGCTGAAAACTAACTATAAACCTGCCAAACCAGCCAGCACTAACTACTCAGTTCTCCAGCCACTACCAACTGGTCAGTCACTGCTTTGCAAATCAGGACAAACATTTTCATGAAGTAAAAACTTTGGTCCTAAGGCAAACCACATGTATCCAGAGATGGACGGGGGTGGATCATTAAAACACAGGATAGAAGGCTGTATTCCTGCTGCTGGAAATATGAACTTAATTAAAAAAAACTATATAAGACATTATATAGAGAAAATATGAAGTGATAGCAACCAACAGTAGCTTGAGGAGTAAAGTATATTTCCCATTTCTCTTCCATCAAGTCCTGCCTGCAATCTATTTTGCATACAATATCTCTCTTAAATCACTATGAAATCTCTGGGCAAGAACATTAAACAGTTTCCTACTGGTGAAGCAGGTTCATTTCAGAAACAGGTGGAGAAATTCCACAGAATAATTTGTGAGGTGATTAAAAAGGCTTACAAATAAAAAGCGCTAACAATGTACGGAAGACATTATGAGGCTGAAAGATTTATAGGACAGCCCAAATAAGCTTTATATCATGACAAAAATAGTAAGATCACAGATCAAATCCAAGAAACAGGTGGCATACATCAGGTACTAATTTACAAACACCAACTACAGAATAAGGTGCTTCCAACCCATTTCTCTGTATACAGAGTTATGAGAAAAGACAACATTTCAGACTTGTCTGTTTCAGATATCTGATGGATCATACCAGCTAAAGTGGCTTTTTTTTTTTTTTAAATTCAACACATTCACTTCACAATCACATTTTTTCCTTCCTTTATTGGAAGAGTAAAAAATATAACAAAATACATATCTATAATTTTGCCATTCATGTTCTGGCCATATCTTCCCATTACTTGGCTCCCTTGCTGCACTGATCTCAACAGTAGGTCTGAAATAAAGGCATGTTAAACAGAAGACTGTGTGAATCCAGAAATGTCTGCAGTCAGAAAGCTCCATTAATCAGCTGAACAAAGGCAGTTAAAAGATCAGCGATGCAGATACATACATCTACTGCAAATGCATCAAAATGAGGCAACAGGAGACTTTATGGAAATGAATTCAAAGTCAGTGATAGCATGGAGTATCTGTACTAGAATCTTAACATCCACAAAATTTAATTTCAGCATATCATGCAAGATGTCTTTTTTTTTTTTTCCAGAGTAAAGAACTAATGGCTATCCAAAAGCTTAATTTTACTCTCTTCTCCCTCCTTAGGAAGAATGGAAACCACAGAACAGCACACATCTATCTAAATAAATGAAAGTCATTGAGTAGCAATTTTATTGTGCACCAGAAAGAAACATACTGGCGAAAATGTTAGTTACTAATGAAATGCACCCAAAGAGGCAGCCTCAGTTGTCTCTGGTGGCTCTATTAATAGGATTGTACTATAGAAGAATTTCCCCATCTTTCAAATACATTAACAGTGAATTATTTGTCTGTATTAAAAAAACCCCACACACTTAAATTTCTTATCACAAAGAGAAATCAGCCTTTGCAGATTCGAAGAGCATTTATATGGGTTCAAATATTTTTTAATTCAGTCTCAGACATGCATTTCTGTGAATCCTTCCTACCTGCTTCCTTTACTAAATCTAGTGAAGTGAGACACAGATGAAGGAATCAATAGTCATGTTGTTTATGGTGAGCTCCTATTAAGCTTCAGCATTCTCACAAAAAATGAACACTACTGCAGAGATATCAAAAAAGCTTTGCCTGCCACCACAATTCTGCAACACAGCCAAATCTCATCTCAAATGCCACATGACCTTTTTTTCAAGGTATGGTTGCAGTGGAGGAATTATTTGGACAGACTCAAATCTACAACAGAAAATACTCAAATTTACAAGAACAGGCTCGTTTTGTTGCATGTTTTCCCCAATGGTATTACAGCAGTGAGAACACAGCAAGATACTATATTCACTGTTAAAAATGGATATCTGATTTAATCAATCCCCATGCAGTAAAACTGTGTAAGATTTGTATTACATATATATCACTCTATTCATATATACACGAAGCAGCACATTAAAAGACAATAATGCTTGCCAGCTAAATCATAATTCTGCCATGCCCATATCTGATTGTTACTCTTTCAGGTATGTATGTGCTCTGAATTACAAGGATTCATATGGCTGTCCATGCTTTTTGCTAAATTCTAAGCTATCTGAACAGCTACACTCCTTTATTTACATGAAAAAACAGTTCAGGAACTCCACATACTCAGTCTTTTTCTCCCTTTCAACATGTCTATTTTGGAAATTGTTTTATCAGTACCATGTCCATTGCCTTGCAAGGATGGGACAAGAGGGATGTTGAACCAGCAGAGGAAGGTGTAATATACCTAAATCTAGTCCTCCCTGGCAATTGGAACAGAGTCAAACAGGCTGGAAGCACCTCAGATAAAGTGCCCAATGTCATGTAATATGTTCCTCTGTTTTAAAACTGTTTCTATAATTGAAAGAGAATTGTAACACTAATTTTTTTGTTTAGAAATAAGCTTCCACCTCTACTCAATGTCCCCCATGCCTCTGATCACCCTAGGAGAGGAATACAGGCCAACATAAGTTAACACAACGTCCTGTAAAAAAATTTAAAAATAAGTATAATAAATTAAAAATAATAAAGAAAAAAAAAACACCTACAAGAAATTAGTATCATAGTATATACATGCAAGGGAGGCTGATGTAAGGCAGCATGAAAAACTCCCTGAATTTAGGATAGTTTTATGTTTTTTTAAAAAAAAAAAAATCAGGACATAACTATAATACTGAAAAAAAGAGTTCTAAATTTCAAGACTCCTCTCAGCACAGACTTTTTTTTTTCCTAACAAAAGGACTTGAAATATTCAAAACAGTTATGGGAGATCCTAAAATTCTCTGCTTTAAAGCGCGTTTGCTGAACATGTTCAGACAAAAGCTATGTCACTACAAAAAATATTATTAATATTGAAATTTATAGAGAAATCCTGTTAGTCAGGTTTCAAGCTGGCCATGTTTCAAGTTGGTTTCCTATGATCAGTCTATTTGATTTACTCATAGAGAATGGTTGAGGTTTGTTTTTTTTTTTATCTACAAATCAAACCAAATAATTCATGAGAAGTAATATGAGACAGGGAAAATACTGCCTTCTTGTTCCAAAATTTAAAAATTCACACTGTGAAGCAAACACGATTATGTCTTTATTCAGTTCTGTGAACTTCTGTCTTGTCCCCACCATAATCAAACCATACACAAACGAGGTTTTAAAAGGTGCAAGGAAAGGGAAAAGGGAAAAAAAAAAAGGCCGGGGGGGTGGGGGGGGGGGAGGGCAGCTAGAAAGACAAGAGAAATATCAGTCAAACAAATAATGCAAATTGCTGAAGATGACCAGAGGAAAAAAAGACATTTATGAATAGCAATAATGATGCTTGAACTGAAGTATCAAAGTTGTATCCAAGTTTGACAATTTTGTATAGAAACAATTTAATTTCAAGACAAACAAGCTTACTTGCATGTTTGTCTGCCAATACAATAAGTGTACTTGATATGTCTCTTCTTCTGTAGAAACACACCACCTTTGCTTCCACATTTCCATTGGCAGTCTGAAACAGGGAAAGAAAAGAAAAAAATGACCACTAATCAGGAGCAGAACTGTACACACTAACTAGAAACTTCATAAATCATTTGCAACTTTGCACAAGAGCTACTCAGCATTTACTTTTAGCACCTCCAGCATGATCCATTCCAGGCAGTTTGGCCCTGCCCTCCTAATTGTTTCTGTGGGATCACCATTTTTAGGTTACAGATGTTTCAAGGGGTAAGAAAAAAAACCCCACACTTACCTGCAAATACAACATATTAAAAAGCAACTTTGATATTACTGATGTGATGCCTAGATTAAGTAGAATTCAAATGCATTGTTAAAATCCTAATAAAAAACATGAAAAATAACAACAGAACTCAGATCTAGGCTGTTCTCCAAACTCTGCAGGGCAGTAGGAAAGCAAGAAAGAGCCCAGCCATTACTATTTTCACAAAAGAAATCACGTAAGGTTTTCTTTATCTGACAGCACTGGTAAGCTATACAATGACCAACACACCAAAAAAAAAAAACAAACCCCCCCCACATTCCAAAAAGAGAACAAAGAAAGCTGGACTAGGCAATACACTGGTGACAACACGCAAAAAAGGTCTGCATTTTTTAAAGATTGTGTTATTTAAACTCTTAAAATGAAATAGGTGATCAACTCCTTGTAAAACGGCACTTGCCAAACTGTGAAACTGGCATTTTATATGCCCTAGGGGAAATAAATCTCCTGGTTTGTAGCAGCCCCACCCAATTTACTACCTCTAAAATAAATCAAATAATCAAAATGTAGCTTAAGAGTTGTATCCTACTACTGAAGCATCTTTCAAAACTACAATGAAGACACACAGTTTAAGAAACTAGAAGACTAAAATACAAATTTCATCCTGGGAAGTCTCCAAAAAGGGTAGTGGACCAGCAACGTGTCCACAAGGAAACAAATAAAAATTGATATACATACCTGTTTCTAAGATGTGAATGAAGGAAAAGTTTCAACTTTTATAATACCAGCTTTCCTAACACAAATAAAAAAACCCCAAAAGGACAACCCATACATGCACAAATCCCCTGTTGACTAATAAGTTTTGGTACAGAGCCTGCAGAGTTTTTACCCTTTTCTGTTAAATAACTTTGAAATTTTGAGGAACTAAATTACAAATGCAGGAGCCACCTTGTTAAAACAAAGACAGCTACAATGTAAATTTATCTGATTTATTTAATTGTCCAGGTTTTCATTTGCACTCAGTGAAAAAAAGGCAACATAGACACAGGATCAATTTCAACCCGAAAGACCCATTTCAAAGAGTAGATGAGAGAAATTACAGCTCAAGCAAGACTTGCACCAAAAAGGGAGATCCAGGATGAGAGTTCATTTCTTTCAAAGGTAGGGGGAAGAATGAAGAGGAAAAATAAGTGGGGAAAACAACACTTTCTGGGAAAATGACTGGCAAATCTGCACCCTGTGACAAACGGAATACAGCTGGTTGATACTTCATGGCTATGGATCCACTGGGACCATTTTAAGAACCCACTCGTGTTTCCTTAAGGGAAGACAGAAAAGATATTTCCGTAAAAGACCTCCACCAAAAAAAAAAAAAAAAAAGTTACAAGGGTTACAAGGATGTCCTTGCCTTCTTTACTTATCAACAAATTGATACATTTTTTTCTTCCATGTAACTGTTTTAAAACTGTATGCTTTTTCCATCACTGGCGGCTGAAGAACGATACCAAATCTTAGTCAGTTAATGTAAATTCTAATCCAAACCTTCTGTATGGGCTGCAACAATGCTGGTATTAAACCTGATGAAGTGGCACGTGTAAGACACAGCCAATGGCTTCAGAACAGTCTTCCCTCCACAACTAGGTCAAGTCTCAGCACTGAGAACTTCAGCTGGCTTCCCACACATAAACCATCATGATTCCATTTTCGATCCACTGAGAGGGAATTGGGCAGGTGAAATAATACACAGGCTCAAAGGACAACCAGCAAAGACAAAGTCTGAGGAAGCAGATAATAGCTACAAACCTTTCTGTTGAGCAAGAGTCTCCCCCAAGAAAGATCAAATTAAAGCTCTCCATCCTCTAGGCAAACTGTTACATTATCTTTATATCCCATGATCCTGGCTCGGAATTGAAGAACTGCCCTAAAGGTGGGCATAATCACCTGCCATTGACACTCAGTCCTTTCATACCAAAGGAGAACAAAAGGTCTTAAAGTATTCCAGAACATTATCAGAGAACAAAACGTATTTTAAAGCTTTTAATTACCAGAGAACTGTTAAAGAATTGCTTTGATTTTAATCAAATCAAACAGATCATAAATTCAATTAACTTCAAAGACTTGATGGGAAAAAATGTTTACCTTATTGAGTTCTTCTATTCTTCGTATCAAATAGGGGTTACTTGAAGAATTTTCGAAGTAGACATAATCTGATAAAAAGAAAAAATACTCTTTAAAATATGAACTACTAAAAATCATATCAAAACTTCTGTCAGCCTGGAAAGCAAAGCATATGACCTTCCTTCTCTCTCTGATCAGATTATTTCCACTTCGGCCACACTGTTGTCTTTACTTGCTTCCTCTTAGCAAAATCCAGCCACTTCTCACCGGCAATATGTGATCTTTCTCTCTCCCTCCAGCCCAGTTTACACGTACTGCTTATTTACTTAGAACACAAACAGCTTCATTCTCTCTCATCTTTTTCTCTTCTTCCTCGGTTTTTACACCTATATGATCCTAGAATGCCCTCAACGAAACTCCATGTAAGTGTTCAAACTGGTCAATAACACTTGAATGAAACAGGATAACCATCTAAAGTTACAGGAAGAAAACGAGTTCTTTACTCAAGATAACACCTTCATAAAAATATCACAGGAACATCCAGGAGTGCCATACAAATTACTTGATATTACTGAGCTCCAAGTTTGAACGCTCCTTTCTACAGGTAAAAAAACACGCTCAGGAGTCCCGAATGGACTTGGCCTCTCTCTCCTAATACTCCAGAAGCCAAACCATACGCCTGAACTGAGGCTGAACTGAGAGGGCTAAATCCACCTCCCCGCTGACAAGGTGCTGACCTTGCATACAGATGTAACAACAATTCCTCCCAAGACTATCTAAGACGATTTCCCTCCAGATTTTCCAGCTCATTTGTGTTTGGAGCAGAACACCCATAGCCCCTGGGCATGCCTCAGGTAATCTTTTGGAATGCTTACATTAGCATGATGCTCCACGATGAATGGGTGTTTAGCAGCGTTTGCCCTCTGTAAATAGGGACAACTACTGAGGCTGTTAGCATGAATCTCCCTGAAATCCTTGTTAACAGGGCTGTCGGAAGCAGAGATACTGTTCCCTCCTCCCCAGCCCAGAGGAAGGAAGACATCCCCCCAAGGGCCTCTGCTGATGTAGGATGAGATGGGTGAGTGCTTAGGTGTCTCCCTTGGACACCCTGGAGAGAAAAATGGACTCAACTCTCCTGGTGCAGCTTTTGCAATTCCCCATATAACACCACTCAAGCCCCAGACACCGATTTTTTTTTTAGACTACTGCTTACAGCTCCTGTTACCGGTAGGTCTCCCTGGATTTACAGACCTGCGAGACACAAGAGCACAGCAGTGACTGCTGGACAAATGACACAGAGGAAGTTGCAGCTCGCACTACCTGAACACAACTTGGAGTGCCCTCGTGTCCCTTCAACAGGGCTGGGCTGCCTTAGAGAGGTCACTAGCCAGGAAACCCAGGGGTTACAATCCCAAGAGCAACAATTTGTAACGAATCTGTTATTCAAGATTTTTTCTTTCAAAAAAAATGTGCTCTATGCCCTGAGTTACAAAGACACCTTGAGAGTGAAGTCCCAACATGGTCTTGGCTGAAGTGACAAGCAACAAGTTGCAGTGCCAATACTCAGCACGAATCTTGGGTTATCCAACCATAGAGTGTAACCGGGGTTAAGAAAGCACTGGAATAGCACGCTCCATTTTTTACATTTTTGTGCATTCTGTGCTCCAGATCTCTCAGACTGATCCATCAGCTAACAAGCAACTGAATGACTCCAAAACTTCTTCCCAATTGCAGGAGTTGGTTCCTCTTAAATATCACATCCCTACAGGTTTTACACTGGAGAATGATCTCACATGAGGAATACAGTCTGGACATCTGGTTTGCAGGAAATACAAAGTTCCCAGAAATGGTTAAAACACCCAAGTAACTAGACCCTAAATTTCCGTTCCCAAACACTGGCTCTGTGCAGAGCATCAAAGAGGAAACAACAGGCTCAACACTACTATGACCAACTCTACCAGAAGTCACAAAACCAAAGAGATATTTGGCAGCTTCAGCAATAACAACTGCTGACTGAAATAACAATGGTGGGCATTAAGCAATTTACTGATCAGCAGAGTAAAGAGAAATAATATCTCCCACAGTAGAACCACCCATGGCCCTACAAAGGCACTGCAGTGGAGGATGTCAAAGCTTTGAGGTGCTTCCAAGCTCACTGTTCACTTCTCACCAGAAGGTTCCAACACATGAAAAAAGAAGTTCTTTCCCTCCAACCCTCTAATAACTTCTAAGACAACCAGCTACCCCTCATTTCAGGTACTTTGGCTGAGGCAGATGCAAAAATCTTACTTTTCTAAACAATGTGCCTGAAAATTAAAACTAAAGGAAATGTCAATCTATGTCTTGACAATATAACCTTGTCTTTAATCCATGGGTTTCAGGTGGTTGTTACAAATGTTCATAATTCACATCTTTTTAGATCAGCTTTTTTGTGTACATGTACATGCATATATTCTCAGAGACACATTTTATACCTCAAGTGAACATTAACTCAATTTTTCACATTACTACAGTTTATTGATTGTAAAATCTGGCATGGATTTAAAGAAATCTTATCACAGATGAGTGGTTTACCAAAGAATAGCTCCCAGTGGTATCCAACAGTTTTGAATAATAACCCCTCCCCCTCAACATTGTCCCGGTCAGCAGCAGGAACATCCCCAAACCCACATTGTGTGATCAACAGCAAATCAACCTCACAGGAAACACCCAACTACATGCTGCTGGCAGGGCAGAAGGGCAGAATCCAAACTGTCCCATGGGATGCTTCAAGAGCTAACACGTGACAGTGCAGAGGTGCCTGCTTAGGCCAGTGCTTGACAAGACGACTGCATCATGTCCACAGCCCAGTACATCTCATCCATGTTTTAGACTAATCCCACAACTATGTTAAGCATTTCACCAGTAGCTGTGCAACTAATGGAGACCTATTTCCCATTACTCAAATTACCTGGAAAAGGGTTTCTTCCTCTCTGCAAGTAATGCAGAGCACAGTGCAAATCACATGACTCAGAAGTGAGCAGATCAGAGGGAAGTGATTTGCACTTTTCATAGAGATTTTAAATACTTGAACTAAAATTAAAATGCTATTCTGCACAGAAAATTGTTTGAATTACTGTTCCACACGTACATCAAGGAAATCTTAAGTTCAACAAACCACACTCCAAACGGATGCTTGTGCTGGTAAGAGCACTCCTCAAAACTGCTCCACAAGCAACAAAACCCACAAAGGCTGGTTTCCTGCACAGGAGGTTTTAAACTGGTCCCTACACTCCAAAACACCACTTTCCCCTTCATGTCCAGGCTCCTCCTATGCCGTGGAAGTGCACCCTTCTCATGCTGCCTACCCAACTAGTACTACCCCCAGTTTGTTTTCAGGACAGTAGCTATAATTGCAGATGCATGTGCACAAACAGGAGATAAAAGAAACCTTCCACAGGCTCCCAACAATCCAGTTGTCAATGGCAGACATCCTGTATGTGCACAACTGCTAGGGTCTCTGTGGCCCGGGCTGAAAGAGGGGATGGGGAAGGAGACAAAATTAGCAAATCTCTAGGCAACAGGGAGATAGGCATCTCGGCTCCTACTAAGAACAGGAAGGAAGAGTTCACTAAAACAAAAAATCAGGTCTAGGGAAAGAAAAGTAGAGCCTGATAGCAAGCAAAACAAGTCAGACCCCTCAAACACAGCATACTGTCTATCCTTGCTGATTTATTTGCCTTCCTACTTACACGATTGCAGAAAAGGACTAGTTTAACTGCTCTGCATCCCACAAGGATGACAGCTCCTTATAATACAGCAATCACTACAAAAAGCACATGAAGCTAACCCCTTCACCACCCAACTGCCCGAAGAGAGATTAGAGTTTCAATCCTTTCATACCTTCACAACACATAAATTCAATCCCAAAATTAATCAGTCATGCATTCACATCACAACTGTAATTACCAGCAGCACTCATGGACATTACAGAGTTATCTGTGATAAGGCTAAAACAATGACTGAGCAGCGTGGAAATAACACAAGACAGTAAGGACTATCAGACATGCCACATTCTGACCCAAACTCAAGACACAGTTCTTCCTCTTGCCTGTGCTGTTATAGAGCAGAAGTATCCACATACATAAATCTACCCAAAAAAGGCCTTATATCCTGTAACATTTTTTCTGAACGTGCACAACTTGCTAGAAAGCAATGCTGTATTACACAGGTACTGACTGAACTGCTAGAACACACAGACACAAGCATATTTGCAACAGTCCAGCAGCTAAAACTAGAATGACAGCCTAAAAACCAGGAAAGACAGAAATGTTCCATAAAGGCAGTAAAATAATTGTTCTCAATTAGCAATTAACACACCAGAATTTCTTTCTGCTTTCATATACTTTTAAGGTATTACTGCCTTCTTCATGTCAGCTATTGACTAAGCCTACATCGGCCCATGGAAAGGAAAATCAGGAGGGGGTTTGGCAAAATAAAGAACACACACTGTCTAGAGGTCATATATTTATAAGATTAGACATGTCTGAGCTACCTAATAACCTTACAGGGTTTTAGGCGATCAAGTTGCAAAAATGCCCAAAAGTATTTTTATCCCTCCCAATGTACGTTCGCCTTTCAAGCTACAAGTGCCTTCTGAGGACGGACCTGGCTGAATACTCCCTACCTTTTCCACAGAAAATCTTACACACCAGCCTACAGATATACTTGGGACATGAGGGGGGCTGAAGCCTTTCCCTTCCCACACTCACTTCCACTGGTAAAACGTGCATTTCCAGACATGTGATAAAGAAGTAACTTCACACTTGTGTATCTCCCCTGCCCAATCCACAAAGCTGCTGCCCTGAATTAAAGATGAGCATCAAGAGAGTGCATAAACTTATGATGACCTGCTTACTTTATGACTTCTCTTATGGGAAATATATGCCTCCTCATGCTCTGGGTTTCCAATTCAACTTTGGGTCGGTTTCTTTCAGTAAGCTCTAGTTTTCAAATTATTCACCAGCCTGGCCCCTAAACCATCAATGATGTTACATTTTGGATACTACAATCCCTGCTAGTCTACATTCCCATCAAAGAAGAGGCTGGACAGCCAACACTACTTTCAGCCAACAGACCTGCAGACTCACCTGGCAGAACACCAGTCCCATTGCCTTCTGGCTGTTCAAAACACACGATGACATGTTTAGTTACAGAGCAGATAGAGTTGCAACAGAGAAGGCCTTACCGGAACAACATTTTCATTACCAGAAAGGCAACACTGAAATAGTTGTTTCTGTTACTAAAAGAATTAAGGGGTCTGAGAGATCTGGAAGTATACACAAAACAGGTATTTACAAGTTAATGTCTTTCATGGACCAACAAAGGTATTAAAGATATACTATCAGTACAAAGAGACCAATATTTGTGGCTACTGCACGCACAGGATGCAGTAAGCTGAGAATGAGGCAGCACATGCTATAGGCAACACTCAGCTCCCTAAAACAGGTGTGGAAATGTCAGGCACACAAGCACCTGCAACACCTATAAGCAAGTAGTGCAGGACATGACAAAAGCAAGTACCCTCTCTTCCAGAAATCTCCGCTCCATTCAGTTAACAGCAAATCATCAGTCAATTCAGGAAGGGTAAGTTGAGGTACTCCAGTTAAATCAAGGCAGCTTTGCTCTTGTTTCTTGAGCAAGGATTATGTACATACTCACATGGTAAAAAAGTGTTCATGTTACATTTTCTTCCAAATATGCAGAACTAGAGAGGGACAGCCAATGCTACTTGGCTGCTTTTAGATGAAACCTACGTATCACTACTTCTGACTCACCTCCAAAAATCCAGGTTCAATATTACCCCAACCATAGCCCAAAAGAGAAGGACTCATGGCAAAGTCCACATAGCAGGACTACAGATCATGCACAGACCTATGAAAAGGTGATACAATTGTTTATCTGTGCAAGCTGTCTTCTTGCAGCAAGAGTTATCACAACAACAACAAACCCGGACACTCCAAACAACAAAAAAACCCCACCAAAACACCAAACTTCTGAAGGACCTGTAATGGCTACAACAAAAATTCAAGTGTCTACTACACAGAAATCTACTCAAGCTAAGAAATATTCTTTCTCTTTTTGAAGTTAAAAAAAAAAAAACCCACACCAAAACAAAGTTAATGACATGCAACTTGCTTGGACAAAATGCAGATTGTTTGACCCAGGTTAAATTCTGAAACACTGGGGATTTGGAACCTCATGGAGGTCTTCTGTTCTTTGTTTTCTATCATGTCAAGATGGCCGAAGAAAAATTCCTGTCCAGCCATCTCGGTATCATTTTTTGCCTGTCTTACTGAAACAAGGTTTATGCAACTCTATTATCCATGCATTAGTTCTTCCCTATTAACTCCTGAACCCTTTGTTCAGACATTTCATAGAGGGACAGAAGTCTCAAAGATAATTAAGTTCTGATCACTGTTCCCTATCTTAAAAACATAGATACTAAAACTACAAGAGAAAGTGATAAAGGTAAGACAGATAGTTAAGAGATATGAAATGGTTCCCATTTCAGAAAAAATTAATAGACTAGGTTTTAAATTAAATCACTGGAGATTCCACAGTTTGGAAGAATTATCAAAAGTGCTTGCTTTCTTATGCACCTCCCAAACACCTGCGTTGTCAGTGCTGCTCAAGGCAGGCCCTGGGCTCAATTAACTTCTGATCCAGTTCATGATGGCTAAGCATGCTCCCCAATGTCCCCTCTCTGTCAGGGAAGAAAGTTGGTATTCTGCCTCACAGCAACAGTCTAGAGACTGAAGATCTCAGCACTGCAGAAGGCATAAAATCCATGCATATGGTACCTTTCCCAGTAAAAGTCTAAAATTCCAAAGTGGGAACAGAAGAAGGGGGAGAACTAGACATAGAAGAATAAACACAACTTTTAGATTGCCAGCGTCTTTATTTCTGTTCCTCGCAGCACCATTGGCTGTTTTCACACAAATGACTTGTGTTAAAAACCAAAGGACAGGAATCTGCTAGTCCTTTTGATAGCGTGGTTATGGGTGTCAGCTGTACTTCATGGGTGGCTCTTAGATAAGAGCTGTGCCATGCTGAAGTAACTGCTACTAGGGATGCCAGCTTAAAGGGAAAGTAGGAGACTGTGAACAAACAGGACTTGAAAAGAGACTGCGTGAGAATCTGGGAAATAAAATTAAGCTTCCAAAGCACTACCCTGAGGATAAAGAAGTGATTCTGCTGTTAGGAATCTATTATATGGCAGTTCAAGAAAACCAGTTTCAATTAATCCACTCCCAATATCCCAGCTATAACTTAGGCACATTTGTATGTGGCACTGACCCTTCAGGTTCACTAAGTCAACTCCCTCCAGTTTCCAGCAGGACAAGCATACGCTAAACATTCCTGAGAACCACTTTTTTATTCTGGGCTCTACATGAGATATGTAAGCATAATTCAAAGGCCTCAGGACACAAAGCCTTTTCTGAATTGCCTCTTCTGCCACTTCAGCTCCCAAGGATGTAGCCATACAAACAACACTATCTGCAACAGCAAAGCTGTGAGTCTATGTAACTTCAGCTGTGTCCAGTACCGCTCTTCATGGGACAATACTATGAATCAGTTCACGGAAATAATTTAGGCTTAAAAAGACAAAAACCTTCCCCCAAAGGTAGGTTGTAAGGGAAGAGTAGGATGGCCTAATTCACAGAAGAGTCAGAGAAACACTCAAGGAGATGGAGAAACTAGTAAGAAGAGAGCTCCTTAAGTAATGGGGGAGTATTTGGGGAGGCGGGGGGGGGGAGAAAAGGAGTATCCTCAAGCTACACCCTAACAATCATCTTCTGTAGCAGCCAAAAGAACAGCCTGTTTCATTGTAATTCTCATTGCTAAGGACAGATAAGAAAAACATTATTTTCCAAAAGATGTTTAGGCAGCACAGAAGATGACAAGAAATCAGCTTCATGTTCCCTGAAAGTATGCCAAGAGTTGCAAAGTAAGAACCTCTGAAGTATTCAGACACCAAGTGTGGTATCACCCTCAAGAAACAAACAAACTAAAAAATGTTGTGGTTTTTGTTTGCATTTGCTTGTTTTTTTAAAAGCAGCGTTCAGTTTCAGTTAGACAATGTGAATTAACTGCTCCGGCTATAGTATGACAATATATTAAGTCCAGAGGTAGGCGTTTCAGTGCCAGATCAGAAACATCATGGCTTCACAATGTAAAACACGGACAAAGTATAAACTCCAGCCATTGTTTTTGCACTTGTTTCTTCCAATGAGTGTGTCAGTGAAGCTGATTCATCCCCCACCCTCTCATACCACCCCCTCAAGGAGTGACAGCCTCTCCCTGGATGGCAGGAGGCACACATGTACATGGTAAACTCCTGTAGGAATTCACACGGGTCAAAAAAACTGTCTCCAATCAAACCAATTCCTTGACCTGCTCCATGCTGAGCTTCGTGAGCCAAGCAAAGGACACAAGGAGAGAACAAGTATTTGCTTAAATTGACACCCTACTAAAAGAAATAACTTAAATCGACAGCACTACCAAAAGAAACATCCACAGAAACTGTCTCACTTGGCTGGTTCAAATTTGCTCAGATGTTGACAACTTAACTCTGTAAGGACAAGCTCTGTGCTAAATCAGGAATCATCTGTTCACGCCACACTAACTTTATGCTTGGTCAAGTATCATCTGCTCTCCTACATCTTGCATAAAAACATAAAGTCCCCAAATTAACCAGAGCACATCATGTGAAATTTAACAGAAACATTACCATGGGCCACATCTGACACAGATCATGACTGGTGACCTGGCAATGCACAGCACCAGAGCCATGAAATCCCAGGCACCACAAGACTGAACAGCTTGTGAGTAACACATGTGCAAAAGACCAGAGAAGCCCAAATCTTTCTTCTACTTGCAAACTCACTTTAAAGCTGCTGACTAACTTCTTTGCTTTAATTGATTGATCAATGTCAAGTAAAAATTATCTCAGAAATACTTCTCCTTCCTAAAGGTGGTCTAGCCAAAGAGCTGGAAAAGGAGAACATGTGCATAGTTCCTTCTGGGTTGGGCTACACAGCCCAAAACCTTCACACAGGTCCTTCCAGACTTGGTTTTACAAGTAAAGAGGGGACAAGGAAGCATACCAGACCTTAGAAGACACTCTGAAGCAGGGTCTCTTTGTATACTGGAGCTATGGCAGTGAGTTCTAAAGATCCAGAACCATGATATCTTACAAGAGCACCCTCCCCACCAGTTCCAGTTATCTAAAGGTCACAAGAAACTGAGGCAAAGCAGCTGCAGGGCTTGGTCACTTACCTGCTTGGGGATTTTAAAAAAAAAAAAAAAAAAAAAAGCACTTGCAAAGCAGTAAGACACAGTGTAAAAACACCTTACTTGGTGCAGAAGTAGCACTGACTTCACAGGTTACTTGCCACCAGCAGATGTGAACTACCAGGAGGCAACTTCCAACACTTCTTACCTATGCTTTCAAGTGACCCCAAGCTGCTTCAGAATAGTTTACAAATCAAAGTAAAAACAGTAACAGTAAACACCTTATTATCTTCTCATCCTACCGGGGAGAGACTAAGCACTCTATTTATTTAAAGTTAGGGTGCTTAAACATCAATAGTTGCTTGAAAAACAGCTAGATGCAAGTGAAAGGAAAATCTTTTACATTCACACAAAATCTCACAACTTAAACAAAATGAGTTTTGAATTTAAGAGTCCTTTTCCCATGATTTCTTATCAAGTGTCTTTTATTCACCATCACAGAAAGGCAAAATACACAAACAAGCCTGACAGGCCCCAAGGGCTGCCAAGGAGCAAAATGGGCACTGCCAAGGTGCTACTTGGCCATGCCCCAGACCCCCACAGCAGGCAGTGCCCTCCACTTCAGCCCTCCCCGCAGGCTGCCTTGGCACAGCCTCCCCCCACCAGCCCAGGAACTGCCTAAACTCACCAACCCAGCAGAAACCTGTCCCCGTTTCTCTGCTGAGAGAATGGGCCAGCAACACCAATCTGGCCAAAGAGGCAGCCAAGAAAAATGAGAAGAGGCAGTAGGTGAGCACCACCCTGCTGGGACAAGAAGGGGGAAGCTGGATTTCCCCACTTTGGCAGAAGTAAGCTTGGAGCTTTCGCTCCATTTTGCCAGCTGCAAAGGGTTTGACAGACACTACAATCCACAGAGCATGTATTGACATGGTTGTCACAGCTCTAGCCCCAAACACACCTAAGCTGGATGACAACACTCTCCACCATGCAGCATTTCCCACCAAAAGGCTAACAAATGCTGAAGAAGTCTGATATGGGGGAGAGGGGGAAGGGAAGGGAAGGAAAGGAAGACTGTCAAACATGAGAAGATAAACTTGTGTAACTAGAAACAATGAAAGGAAAAGATGAAGAAATCCACTGCCTTGCTGCTGCTGAAAAGTGATAAGCTAGAAGCTGTCTTAAATTTATTAGGGCCAACAACCGCAGAAGCCTATAACCATTTTCAAGAATAAACTCTCATTTTTATCTTTACTGGTTATTTAATATCTCTCAACTAAACCCACTCTCAGCTTGGGTTACCTGCAAAGTTAAAACAGATAAAAAACCAACAAACACAATCAAATCAATGATATCTCACAGCAAGCCCCTCCTGTCACCGAAAACACATACACACTGACAATAAAGCAAGGGAACAGGAGAAGGTTTACATGTGATCCTTCAGTTAAATGATTTGAATTCACTCCAGATCCAGATTCAGCAACATGCTTCTATGCAAGCTTCCTTAATAGCTCTCAGTTCTTTACCAGGAAAAGCTCAGAATATTATTATTGACAGTACTGTAACGTCAAGAGGACCAATGCACCACCTGCTCTGCTCAGAGCTCTCTGGCAGAGTATGGCTGTCAAGACTTGTACACTGCCACAAGAGTCTGGACGCCAAGTGGGCATATGCAATGGGACGAGGGGCAGGTCAAATCACAGCCCCCAGCCATGCATTAATAACACCCTATAATAACAGAGAGATGATGTCATACTGTCATTCTTAAAAACTTTGGGGAAAGCCACAATGAAATAAGACGTATGACAGAAGCACAGGCAGGAACACGACCACCAGGTATAACGCAACAAATGAGAATAACACCACGTAAGTTGTGGAGCTTCAACCTCCAGCACACTGGAATAAAGCTGCTGTGGGTCATCATTTCCCCTACTTTAAACATGTTAGATGCAGCAAGTACTTATGTGCCCGACTGACTTGAGATCGGATCTCCCAATGCCATTTAAATATACCTTTAATGTATCACACACTCAGTAAAAATTCTGTAGCCAAGTATGCTCCCAAACAAGAGGGTAACTCGGAAAAAGTGGAGAACATACAAAAGGCTTTCCATCTAAAGGCATAAACTGACATTTGTCTCAGCTAAAGTGTTGCCTTCAGTAGTTCCTCCACCATCCTTCCTCTCCTTTCTTTCCCCATCCCCTTGTTCCCAGCCCTCCCACTGAGACCATTCAGCTGTTCACACAGTCCCACAGTGAACCAGATCGGGTAGCTGATGTAAGATTAAAAATAATCCAGGAAAAAACAAAGAGTGAGGAGGAGGGAAGGTGGAAAAAATTAAGTTCCTCAAATCAGTGCAAGACATAAATGCAAAAAATCATTTGTTTCACTGCATCAAAGGAATACCATAGATGCATAAACCTGCAGTGGAGCTCAGTCCAATTAGCACCACTAAAGAAATCCTTGTCGCACTACAGTTAAAACTCTTCTGGAGAAGGTGGAGACAGAATAGATGTTGCAAAGTCTCTTGATACCAAGATGACCTGTTCTCTTCCAGGCAGCTGACACAGCACTCTCCTGAAAGCAGAGCCTGGCACTAGCTAGAACAATGAACACCTCTCTCCCAAATGCTTTTTTTCATTAGAGGCCCCAAATTCCAGCTCAGAAGTCCCAAGCTTCTCAAGTCTGGGGTTTATCCAACATTCCCATATGCTCTGTGATCACGCAGACAAGCCCACCATGTCCACTCTCATCATGCTGACATTTACTTCACGGCTGTACAGCAGCTGTTAAGAAAATCTTCACTTCTGCTACACTGGAGACAGGTAATTCCAGTATTTCCTTCTGGCCAACAAGTAAGATCCCATACTTCATTTTGGAATGTGATACCCTGGCACATTTAAAAAGTTTCATATCTCCCGTGAACTGTGCTAGCTTTTGACAGTCCCACTTGTATTTGAAACCACCTCATCAGAAATGTACCAGTAGAAACCTGACAGGAACCAGGAGAACCAGTTACTTTCTTCAAACAACTTGATTGTCACCAGTCAACTTACTCACAGAGCCTGAGAACCATTCAAGGGGCAGCTCCTAAGTCCCTGGCATGCTCACTGTGCTACTCAACACGGAGAAGACTTGTGTGCCACCTTCAGACCCCACAGTGCAGGTTCCTCAGCTCCTCTACCCAGAACTACTGCACATCAAGACAGCAAGGACACTTTCTGTCCTCTGGAAGACCTGTCAACTAAACACTGAAAATCAGTCTTACCACAACCCACCTGCTGGCTGCTGAAAAACCATGTTTCATGACCAGGCCAAAAGCAATGACCATCCCTTCTGAGTCAACACACACTTCTAGGAGCAGTATCGATCTCTAGCAAGCAAGCTGCTTTTGGCAGCTGTTGGGTCTGGAGTTGACACGGCACAATCCAGTAGCCACAAGAGTAATAACAGATTATCTGCCGAGGGTTCATCTTCCAGTGGGAAGTGTATGAAATGACTAGGCACAAACGCCATTCAGGATTTAATCCTGCCCTGGAGTTCACGTACAACTTCAGTGCACAAAGCCATTAGTGGGAGATACCAGCACCAGAGGTCAGAAAGAATTCGATAGCACACTCCTGGGCTCAGGCTGAATAGAGTGCTAACACAGAAACAACTGCATCCATCCATATGTTGATCTTGATAATACATCAAATCAAGACTTCATCCATATGGGCCATAACAGAGCACTGTAACTAACCTTGGCTATCAGCCACCTGCCTCACCCTCTGCCCAGAAAGGCTTCGGAACAAATCCTGGACACCATTTTCAAATATAGGGAGGACAAGAAGGCAACTGAGACCAGCCAAAATGGATATACCAAGGGCAAATCACAGCTGAGGAACATGACCGCCCACCCGACCCCTCCCACCCCCATCTGGGACAAAGAGACTGGCTCTGTGGCTGAGGGGAGAGCAAGAGGTATTGGACACCTTGACTTTGTGCCAAAGGCCATGCTAAGTCTCCCACAGTATCCTTCAAACAAAAATGCTTGGATAACTGGACAATAAGGGTGGGAGGAAAACTGTAACTTGGGTCAAATGAGAGCAATCAGCAGTTACAACCTTCACCTGGCTGGTGGTTACTAATGGCATCCCTCAAGGCTCAGCCAGTCCTACTTAAAAGCAGAGATAGGAAGAGGGATTAAGGGAAAAGGGGACACCAACTGAACAAGAGAAAATCCAACGAGGCACATGGAAACAAATATTTCCTATAAGCACAGTCAAACACTGGACAGGGCCCAAAGTAAGGGTAGCATCACCATCCTTATAGAGAGCCTGGGATGGACCCAGCCCGGAGCACTCTGCTATAACAGAACAGTTTCTAGCACAAGGTTGGCCCAGAGACCTCCAGAGGAGCCTTTCCACCTCCTGTGGAATGCAGAGTACAGATTTAGCTATACAAAATGCTAAGAGATGACACTGCCCACAAGACTTGGCCATTAAAAGCTGAACAATAATTTCCAGGAAACAATTCCCTTTGCAAGTCACACCAGGGTGCATATTCACAACTCATCTTGCCCATTATTCTCCTACTTTCAGCATCTCCATACCTACACAACACTACATGCACACCAGCAGCTTGGAGCAACCCAAGACACAAAGCTAGGACAGCCAAGAGTCATCCCCTATCCCTCCATTAAACCAGGAGCAACCAGAAAAAAGTATGTACGTGACAAAAGAAGTGGCACTTTTCAGAGCACAAAGTAAGGGTAGGCCAGAACAGCAGAAAGAACAGAAAGTAGTTGTTGATGAAGAGCAGCCAGACAGGATGGCTTGGCCACCTTCGCTATATTTTTTGTCTTGTTTACTTTACTCTGGTTTTGCAGAACTCCACAAGAAACAGGGCATTTTGAAAAGGAGGGAACTCCACAAAAACATCTCCCCACATATCCTATTGCCCTGGGAGAAGGAAGCTCCACAGACCGGCTTTTATGAAGGAAAATGGCCGAGCTACAAATTCATGCCAGACCACCCTCAGTTTATATTCCACAAAACGCAGTCCCAAACCCCACTGCCTCTCCTTTCTCTTCACGTGAGCCAAAACAAAGGACAATCAGACAGGAGCGCAACCCTGAATAGAAGACTAATGGGAAGGCACACAACAGAACAGCAAGAGTGGAAGGGGAGGCCAAGATCTGCAGGACGTGCCTCACGCCAGCCCCCGGTCTATCGGCAGCCTCTGCCCATCTTTGTGCTCCTTATCAGCAACTCCGCCTCGGCCCCCACTCCGACAACCTCGCATGACCCCCACCCGAGCGGGCCAAGCTCCCCGGGCCGGGCCGGGCCGCGCTCCCCCATCCCACCCGACCCCGCTGCCCCATCCAGCCCTGCGCAGCCCCCCCGGGCCCCGCCAGCCCCACCGTCCCCCCGAGCCCCGCCGGGAGGCCGCTCCCCCTCCCCTGAGCCACCCCGCTGCGCCCCCGCCCCGCATCCCGGGGCCCCTCACCCCGCGTAACCCCACGCCGGGCCTCCCCTGCCCCGCCGCCCCACCGGGGCTCCCCCCGGCCCCGCCGCCCCGCCCCGGGCCGGGCCTGCCCCGCCGGGCCCCGCTCTCCCGCACGCGGGAGGCGGCGCGGGGCGGGCGGCGGCGCCGCTCCTACCTCCGACCCGGTACATGTTGGCGGCCATGCCCGCGGCTGGGCCGGGTGCGGGGCGCGGGCCGCTCCCGCCGCCGCCTCCTCCAGGTGCCGGACCCGCTGGAAAATGGAGGCTGGAGCGGGCGGCGGGGGAGGGGAGCGGGAGAATTAAAGGGGCCGCGCCGGCGGACGGGGAGGGAGCGAGGCGGAGGGCGGGGCGGCGGCCCGGCGGAGGGGGCCCGGCGGCGGCGGCGGCGGCGGCGAGGAAGGAGGGGAAGGAGCCGGAGCCGCCCGCCCGCGGCGTGAGGGGGCGGCGCTGCGGCCTGCGAGAGGGGAGGGCCGGGAGCGGGGCGGCCTCCTCACACAAACACACGCACACACATAGAGGGGGAGAGGAGGGGATGGAGGGGCTGCCAGTGCCCGCACGGACACACACTCGGGCTGCCCGTATGCACACACAGGTTGCCTGTCCTCACACATAGACAGGCTGCCAGTCCTCACACACACCCCACACCTGTCCTCACACTCACAGACCAACTATATACACACACAAACTGCCCGTGTTCTCTCTCTCTCACACAGACACAGACACACACACACACACGCACAACCCGCCCGTCCTCACACACAGTCACACACCCCACACCCACACCCCCCCTATATCCTCGCACAGACCCCCGGTCCCCACATAGGCTCAGCCCTCCTCACACACCCTCCCTGTCCTGGCATGGACAGCCTTCCTCGTACACACACAACAGCCTGTCCTCATGTACAGCCTGACACACACACCCCACCTGTGCTCACATCTGTCCATACACACAGCTCTCCTCACACTTGCATCTGCCTGTACTTGCACACAGCCTTCCTCAGAGCACCCTACCTGTACACACAGCCCTAGGCACGCTCCACCTGTTCTTACACACTCACAGCCCTTCTCATGCATGTGTCACCTGTATTCACACACAGCCTCCATGTACAGGCACCACCCGTGCTTGCAGATGCTGCCTGTCCTCACACAGAGTGTTCCTCACACACACACAACCATCACAGGCTGTCCCTACCCTGGGCAGGAACAACAGGTCACTCCACAGACACAGCCCTTCTCACGCGCACCCACAGCCTGCTCACACCGCGTGAGATGCCCCTCACACCTCCATCTACATCCATATGCTGCCTGCTCTCCATGTGCATCCCTGCAGCCCTACACACACAGGAGTCCCATGCCCTATGTACACACCCTGCTCACATGCCCCACTCCTACACTTGTCTCATTTGGATCCCCACAATGGTGACAGGCTGCCTGGACTCTTTCTTCTGCACCTGTGTCACCCAGTGCCATGCTTGGGCTTTTCCCTCTCTTCAGGTGTCAGTCTAAGAAGTGGAATGTAGCTTTAGCTTTCCCTTGTCCACTGGCCTGGGGACATCACTGGTCCTGAGCATGCCAGGGCTGCACCACACAGGTACACCTCTTCTTCACTTGTGCACACCTCATGGTCAGGTGTCCCCTCAGCAGCCGTGGTTGTGCAGTTGTTGAACAGTTGTCACATCCAGATCACTGCAAAACTTGCACATTGCCACTTCCTTTCCTACAGGAACCAACGGGCTGAAGCCAAAAAACACACCAAGAAACCATCTTTCTGTGGTACATAGCACCTTTACAGCAGGTCCCCTCAGCAAGGACTGACAAACTACAGCAGCAGAGGTAACAGGCCATCCTCCCCTGAGGACTTCTCCATGCATGTGGCCAAGGCTGGATGATGAACCTCAAGTTAAAACTACACTGCTGATGGTCAGCACAGGCAGACTCAGGACACTCTGGACTCTCAGGAACTGCAGGGCAACTACACTTGCTCCCCAGCTCCAGTGCAGAGTTGGAGTCACCTGGTGTTGCCTGAGCCAGGTGTCAGCCCAGGACCTCTCCACATAATCAGACAGGTCAGAATGGCCAAAAAATATCTGTCATGAAACTTTCTGCTGGACTAAGTGGCTAACAGGTACAACTGTCTACACCGTTACCAGGGCTGGGCACAGCTGCTTCCTGTGCTCTTGGTACTCCTAAAGTCCTGTAACAGCTATACAAGACCACTCAAACATTAACATCTGCCAAAACACATACTTTTCAGAAAAAAACGGGGCTTTTGTTAAAATTTGCTTTGTGTGTTAGGAAAAAACTCCTACAAGCCCAAGCCTGACAGTCCTCAGATCCCAGTAGGGCACAGGGCTCTGCTTTCGTATTTCCAACGTGTGCAAGGAGCATGGCTGAGTGAGGAAAACAGTTCTGGGGGTGAAAATCGGCCAGCCAAAAAAAGGTCAATGCACCAGGGAGCACCACCGTGATATTTCCTCCTTTCTGAGCCAGCCAGGGAAGCGCGTGCCGGCACAGGCGCCGGGCACACCGCGGGACACGAGGGCTGGCGCTCCCCAGGCTGCTTCGGCAACCATTATGCAGAGCAAAAAATAACCCGGTAGGACAGAGGAAAAATTATCCAGAATAAATAGTTACAAATCATGGCACAGGGCATTCGGCAGTTGCACGTGAAGAAGCAGAGGGTCACATGGCGTTGCCTGCTTCTTCCAGATGCTAAATTGTGTTTTAAGTGACAGCAGCAAAAACGTGTCGGAACTTCCCTGCTGTTCCTCTTCCAGGGTAAGCAACAGCTGTGGCTGCGGCCGGGGCGCTGTGCAGTGGGAGGGGTGAGCCTGTGCAGGCGGCTGCAGCCTGGGAAGGAGGGGGCTCTTGCAATGCCTCATCTCCCACCACCAAACCTCACTCCCGTGCGTGCCCCTGACTCTCACCGTGGCAAACCCAGGCCTCTCAGAAGGCTTTTGGTGGGTCCTGACAGGGCATCACTTTTGTTTGATACCGCTCTTGTGGCAGTGAGGGTGCACATCATCTGAGAAGGAAAGACCTGCAAAAGAAAGATGCCAGTGCTTTGAGAGCCCAGTCCTGGCAGATATTGGTCTGTCCCAGTGCCTGTGGATGAGGGAGGCTCTCTAGACCCACTGCATGCGACTTGGCACACCCTGGCCCTGAGCTGTCCCTGCTCCACCCAGCCCTCATTTCGTTCCTCTCCCTTCTGAACAACAGGGAAGTGTGCCCATGGCCCCACCGGGGCATTTGGCTTGGTGTGCTCCCCATGTATGGTTCTCTGCTTTCCCTACAAGCGCACAAGACTTCCGATCACCCCAGTTCCCTCCACTTGCACCCTCCTTCCCGTGCTGAGACAAGCTCCTCCACAGACTCTAAAAGGTGAAGCTCAGGATGTGCCTCTTTCACACAGCTGGGCTCTTAGTGCAAGTTTATAGCTGAACCTGTGCAAAAAACACACAGCCAAAAGAGCCTTCACCCACTTGTCTTTACAAACTGCTCCACAGTGCTCCCCCCATCTCACCAGCAACCAGGCTCTCTCCATGCTGTTTCTGCACTCAAGTGTCTTGAATTTGTTCTCTCCTGAGCTATCCACCACACCACCTGGGTGAGACTTGAGTCCCCTCCTCCAGCAAGAGACTCAGGCCATACATTTGTCTGCACCTGTCCAGGCCATTTGGAGGGGCTGGGACTTCCACGGAGACCTGTGTGCTTTGAGAGCAGCCTGGCCCACTGTGAGGGGCTCCCTTCACCCCAGCTTCTTGCTCTGTCAGCAACCACTCCTCCACCCCTCACCCTCACTCAGGGCAGCACAGGGACGCAGGCTGCTCTACCTTGGCATCCCCACTGCTGCCTCCAAGGGGCTGTATCTTAGAGATCATGAGTATGGGCCCATTTCCTCAAAATTTCTTCACCTTCCTGCCTCAAAACAGCTGCTTAGCCCTTCTCTTTCCTTCTTCTCTCCACCAAGTCCAGATGCTTGGAATCCTGTACATTCTGGTCCCTCTCCTACTGTGCTCCCAGGAGCACACACTGCTTCAGGCTACCACAGCCTCAATTTCCTCCCACTGAGATTCCCCCCTCTTCATACCCAAACACCACTGTGTCCTTCCAACACAGCCCCCAGATCAGAAACCAGCACCAGCTTGGTCCCTTCTTGCTGTGAGGAGGTGAAGACTGGGTGGGGACAGGGCTGTCAGGTCCACGAGAGCTGTGGGAGCTGAGCAGGTCCTTCTGGGAAAGGGGGGGCAACAGGGTGGCAAAACCTACCAGAGAGCTCAGTGCTGGGCAGAACGTGACAACCCACCAGCTCTGCCCTGGAAGTGCTGCTGGGCAGCTGGATAAATAACACAAGAGATCTCACCACACCAGAAAGTCATGCTGCTGTTTCCTGCTGGAGACAACTGCCCCAGTCATGCCAGAGCAGCCCCTGCTGAGAGACGACTCAGGGGACGGGTGTGTGCTTTCATGTCCAGTTTTATTAGTGTTGCATTAGTACCATAAAATAGTTGACGAGGTCAAGCACGTTGCAGTTTGTTCCAAAAAAAGGCTATTTACATTTAATCTGTCTTCATAAAAAACAACCCTAGAACCCAAACAATACAACAATGAAACAGATGGACAGCTCGGGAATCTACAAAGTGGCAACGTTCTGGTCCGGACAAGCCTGGCAGCACGCAGCCCCAGTAACCATGCTCACACAGCACTTCCCCATGGCCACAGCACATGTGCAACTGGGCAGGCAGCACACTACGGCAGCTCTTCAGCCAAGGGGCAAAGCAGCAGCTGCCTGGATGTGGCCCCAGACCGGTGCTCTTCCTTAAGGAATCCAGTGACCTCCTGCTTTGCAAGTGGTACCTCCCCTTTTGCCTCACTCTGTCCCAAAGCACCCAAGTGATCCTGCAGGAGCCAGCCCTGCCAGGAACATCTCCCTTGAGAACACCACTAAAGAGGCTCCAGTAAACCTCTGGGACATGCTGCTGCTCATTTCTGGCCTTCTCCTGCCAGGTGAGCCCAGAGAGAGTCACACCAAACTCTACCACACAGCCATCTGCTGAGATCAAGCCCCCACAAACGGGACAGAGACATCGCCTCCTACCTTGCTTCAAGAAAGCTCCAGGACCCCCAGCCCATTACCACTGCATGGCAAAACTGTCCTAATCCCAGTCTTCCTCATACTTCAGCACACCAAGCAGCAGAAGGCCACTGTCTCTGCTGCCTCTTGCCTGGATTTTCCTCTTTAACTTGTAGATGCCAGGTGCAATGCCCTCTGCCCCGGCTCTCCTGTGGTCTCTCCAGCACACACACGGCTGGTGAGACACACAACCAGACCTTTGCTGCGATCACAAGTTAAGCACAGGGCAGTGTAGTTCTTGGCTGAGTTTGATGATGGAAAGCAAACAGGCACATCTCCTCAGCCTCAGAAACCTCCCAGCCACCTACCCCTGTCCTCTCTGCAGGATAAAGCCACAAGCTTTATCCTGTGTTCTAATTAAAGCAGGCAAACACAGCCAAAGAGACCATGGCTCTCCCCAAACTCATGTGTAATTAAGGAGCACTCTGCAGTTACCATTGCAATGTAAATGGTAACAGCTGAACTGGATAGGAACTGCAGCACTGAGCTAAAACAATCACCCAAGATGTCCATGACTTTGCCAGTGTCGCAGCCCTCACTGAGCACTGGCAGGGCTGAAGCATTTGTCTCCAGGAAACTCAAGCCAGAGAACCAGGAAGCACTCAAGGTGCAACATGATGCCACAAAAACCTTCCATCTTTCATCTGCTCACCAGTGCTGTTAAAGTAGGTCAGCGTCACGCAGCTCAGCGTGGCAGTGAGCCCGCTCCCAAGAGCTCACCTCTGAGCGAGGCGGGGGCCTTCCCCAACTGCAGCTGGAAAAGAAACTGTCTGCTCTGAGAAGCCACAGCCAGAGGTGCTGAAGAGACAAGCTCCGTGGGAAGCAGGGGCAAGTTCTGGCACATAAAGGGGCAGAGGCACCAGGGGACACTGCCTTCAAAGCACTTCCCTTCTGGACATCTGCTCAGATGCTGCCCACCCCAGCCCCTGCCTTCACTGTCAGATAACAGGGCTTCAAAGCAAGCCCAACTTGGGAGATAACCCCATTGCTTTCTTCATTTGAGATGTACCTTCCCTGCCCAAACTCTAGTGAGCCGCAGGCAGGGTCATGCTGTCTCAGCTCTGAGCCATCCTTCTGCAGTCACTGACTTGCAACCATCCAACCCCACAGGCTGGCACAGCTCTGCAGGCACAGGCCCACTGCTGCTTCAGAAAGTTTCCCCAGGCTGGCAGCAGGCTTGTTCCTGGGCAGGGTCTCCCCAGAAACTGTTGGGAAAGCTGGGAGGATGGGATACCTGAGGTCAGTCACTCCTTCATGTCACAAGGTGCAAAGCCCTTTCCCAGAACAGTCTGAGCCACCTGCATGCTTTGACACTCATTTTCCTTAGAGACAGAAATCTGTTTCTCTTCCAGTCAGGGACAGAAACAGCTGCACAAAGTGGCTCTGCATGATACAAGAGAAACAACAGAGACACAACAGCCTGACCTGAGCTGTGCCACCAAATAGGCATGGCCAGCCCTTGCCTCCAGAGCCAGGAAACACCACATTCACCCCCTGGGCACATAGCTGCCCACAGGCAGGCCCAGCCTGCCACTGCTGGACTCCCTCTGGGATGACAAGGCTGAGACTTCAGGATGTTTTCTTGCATGGAAGACACATTTCAGCGCAACAACAGCATTCCACAGGGGAGAAACCCTGCAGAGACACAAGCCCTCAGGTGTATTGAGAGTTTCCCGGTGAATTTGCTTGTATAAAGTTAGAACAAAACACAAACCAACATGAAATGCAACGAGCAGAAGTGTTTCTCTCACACATACACACACACAGAGTAGAGCAGGGCAACACACATTTGATAGGCAGGACCCTGGAAATCCTGTCCTAGCTACCAGATTTTTTTCTTTACAGTAGGTTGAAAAACAGAGGAGCACAGTGATGGTTCTCCCCTCACCCCCCAGTAAACAAAAGTTATTGCAGTCAGTCCACCCCACCTCTGCAGCAGTAACACACTCTAGCACTGAGAGCTGCCCAGGCTGTGTGCGGCTCCTGACGCTGGAACCCAGCCCAATTGCTCTTGTCACACCAGCGTGAGACTCGAGGAAGAAATCACACACTGACTAATTTCCTTTACAAACCTTTTTTTGATGCAGCACCCTCAATAAAGATAAAGAAGTGATGTGCCTATAACGCCATCTCCCATGCTGCTGCTGCTAGGCAACACTACACAGTCCCGGAGCATCAGCTCAGGTCAACCGAAAACGTGTGAACTGAGGGACATGACAGCATCCCAACTACACCTGAGCTTCTGCCACAGCCCAGAGCCAGCAGGCAGACCTGCCCGTGGGACTGTGGGAGAGAACAGGGTATTGCAGCTAGACAATCTGTCCTACCCAGCAGCGTGTCACTGGGCAGGGGACCGTGTCCTCCTTCCCTGTGTGGTTTAAAGGTAATACCCAGCCCCTGGCCAAGTAGGCTGCACTTGTGCTGGGAAAGTGTTTTAAGAAATCCATCAGTGAGGCAGCCCATGCTGTGAGCTGCATCAGGCACTAGATCCAGCTCTCACCTCATAACACCTCACTCCATGTCAGCAGAAGGCCCAGCAGAGCACACCACCACTGTCCTACCTGAAAGAACCCATGTGGTCCCTGTGCAGTGCTACACAGTGCAAAGCAGGTTCCTCAAGCCTTTAAAACCCCAAAGGTAAGGGATCGGAATTTAAAAAAAAGGGAAAAAAAAAGGTTCAAAAGCATCACTGCTTTCAGAAAGTGCCTTCTGGAAATGCTCCCAGAGCCTGGCCTGTCCGCAAGGGTGGGACCAACAAGGACCCATCAGAAATTTCAGTCCCTTACCCTGAAATGCCAGAGATGTGTTCCTCCACACAGCAAGGACACTCTGCTCCCCAAATCTCACCTGCTCCCCAGCGGGGTTTGGGAAGCCTGGAGAGCAAAAGGCTAAATCTGCAGCACCTGCGGTTGCCCAGACCTGCGGTTGTCATGCTGTCTCCTTGTAAGAGAATCCCCAGCAGCAGCAAGGCCTACAAACCGAACACAAGTGCAGACAGAGCCAAGCCAACAGAGACACCCTAAAATCTCACTCCTCCATCTCACAGGACATCTTGATGACCAAAGTGGACAGAAAACCTCTCTAGCTTCATCCTTACTCCCATCCCAATGACAGCTTCAACTGCGCCCTGGGGCTGAAACCCCTTGCAAAGCCTCAACCCGTGGGCAATGCTGTGCCAGAGGAAGAGCATATCCCGCTGGGGAAAGGATGCAATCCACAGGGAAACACTCATGTGAAGGAATACTCAGGAAGCGTAAGATAAGTACAATCTCCATCTCAAGAGCAGCCCACAGGAGGCTGCCTGCCCCAAGCATCCTTCATTTCTGTAACATTCCTTCAGTTCCCATGAGGAGAAGTCCTGAATGGTTCGAGGGCTCAATGAAAACACACTCTGTGCAGCAGCCCTGAAGCCAGGCAGCTGCCCCCAGGCTGGGGCAGTGCAGGAGGGAGATGGCAGCAGGCTCTGGTCAGGGCAGGATGCAGGCAGCAGACAGATCATCCCACGCCACCTCATGTGTGCAGTTTGACAGATGGACAGGAAGGCAGCTGGACACGCAGAGCGCCTGGCTGGCTCCCAGTCCAGCCACTACAGTCATGTATCACTCCACAGACAACGGCTCATCTTCCTGGGTTGGTTTTTTTTTTTTCTTTTGGCAAATTAATTTTTTTCCTGTTATTTTTTATTTTTTTAGATTTTTTTTAGAAAGCATTAAAAAAAAAAATCCGCAGCTGTTAAAAAAAATCCTTTCCCTTTAGAGGCTGGATGAGGTTTTATTGACAGGTAAATAACTGGTGTGAGTATGTACATAGCAGCGACCCCACTGATGCGGTGTCCTTTCGCAGCACAGCCATCTGCTGGGACATGGTGACTGGCTTGGTCATTGTCACAGACCTGGGACACTGGAGTTTCCTTCCTCTTAGTGTTTCCCTAATTCCTGTTCCTGCCCAACCCTCCTCAGGCATCGCTTCAGCACAAACACCTGCCTGTGCCCATGGCAGGCTCCATGCTCCAAAAGGAATCCCCTCTCCAGACCTTCCTAGCTATGCAAGTGGTTTGTTTTCCAAACTGGACAGTTGAACTCCCTCCAGACTTGCTGATATCTCGGCCTTTGGCAGCAGGAAGACAGACTGGCCATCCTTTTTTCCTAGAAATATAGAGGGAAGGGCCAAATGCACCATAACACACATGATCTTCTGCAGAATCCGTTTGAGCTGATCCATGGCTCCCCCAGCCCACTCACACCAATGAGGTCTCAGGTTAATAAGCAGTGCAGTTATTCAGCTATCTGCTTGTAAGTGGTAGGTGTTCTTGGGCAGGTTGCCTGCTCCTGCCACCTGCCCCATGACTTCACATTGTCAGCACATCTATATTTTAAGACTGGGGTTTTTTGCCTTTGTTTAAAGGGGTTTCCTTCCCTTGTAGTAAACTTAAGAGTTAATAGAAAAAAGTAATTCAAAAGTAATCCAAGCACATCTGTAATTAATTCTGCAGGAGAGGGCAGAGCGACGCAAGTCAGAGTTGGCACGCAGTTCCTGGCTCCTGGTGTGCAGTCCCTGGGACAGGCAGAAGGTCCCTCCGCTGAGCACAGCTAGAAGTTAGATTTGGAGTGTCCAAATATGCAGATGGGAAAGTGCTTGACATGAGAGGACCACTGGGCTGCCAGCTGAAAGAACTTGACATCGTTCCACTCCACCCCATCAATCAGGACTGCAGGGGAGGGCAAAAAGAGAGGAGAGTTAGAAAATACCGAGGGGAAGTGGCCAACCTGGAGTAAGCTTTGCTGGAAATCTCCCTGCAGTCAGCAGAGGGAGGCCTGGCCATGCTCTGCGCTCAGGGCACGCGCTGCTCTGTGCAGCCGCCCCACCCAGCTGCAGACGCTGGAGAAGAAAGGCTCGGGAGCAGGCCAGGTTTAGGGAGAACAGCTCAGATTGTTATTCCAGCACTGCTCACTGACACCAGAGCTCCCCTGACTGCTGATTTCAGTGTCATCTGATCCAATTTCTCAGGTTTCCTAAACACACTTCATTTTCTTTTTTGGGCAAATGCATACAAAGACAGACATCAGTCTCTCCTCACTGGCACTCCAGCCAGAAGATCCATGTCTCCTAGAGGGGTGACACATATTCTGTGAGTACCACTCATGCTCACCAGCCTCAGACCGGCCCAGGATTAAGGAGGCAACCCAGACAGATCCCTCTGCTGGAGATTCTAACTGAACAGGCTACAGGAATATTTTTGACACTAAATGCTCAGTTCCAGTGACAGCCACTTCAGGTCTGTCTGCCAGATGCATATATGACTCTTGCTGTGGCATGTCCGTGTGCCAGTATCCTGCTTATAGGAGCTGCCACACTCTCTCCAGTTGCCAACTGGTACCAGTTGTGCTACAGAAATGGAGAATCAAAGGAAGGGGAACAGAGCCTGGTCCAGCTCATTTCCTCATCCAGAGCATTGGTTCAGAGGAGTTCATAGGTAAGGGAGGATTTTCCCACATTCCATACTTATTAAAGCATTCCGCCATGCTGGACACATCCAAGCCTTTTCCCCAGAAACACTCCCATCATCCTGGCTCCAGGGCATGTGGTAGGACAAAAGGTCAGCCCTTTGCCTAGGAGGACAATTGCAGCATCTGAGCCTCATCCCAGAGCCCAGTGGGATGCAAGCCATGCACTTACCACGCAGCATGTTCTGCTGATGTTTCGCTGTGCAAATCAACCTGCTGATTCCTTCAATACACTGGCTCTTTGACTCAATCTCCTTGTCTTTTGTTTTCTTGGGCAAAAACATCACTGGAAGAAAAATCAAACCACCACACAGTGAATCTATGCCACTAGTAGGAGCTGCACCAACACTTGTTTGAGTTTTTGCATTTAAACATTCATGTCTAAAAATTCTAACTCCTAAGATCTTCCCTTCTGTCAGTCCTGAGCACCATCACCTATATGCATGTGGGCATCTTAGCCCTACGTGTCTCTATGTGAAGCACTTCCAGTTCATAACCCAGGCCCCAAAGGGTACCTTCAGGGTAACTCCTGCTCCTGAGACAGCATGCAGGGAAATCATCTGCAGTGGCAGGTCTGCTGCATGGACTGTGGCCCAACAACAGGCTGGGCTGCACAGACACCTGGAGAGCAGGAGGGGCTACGAAGTGGGGGCAGCTGGTGGAGAGGGAAGGCATAAAAGGAGGTAAAAAAAAAAAGGATCCAAATGCATAAGCAAAGATGTACAAACTGGCTCCACAAAAGCCAGTTGTGTTGAATACCTCTGCTGCAGGCTGGGCCAGCCCCAGGGGTGAACATTTGGAATGTCTCAGGATTGCTTCTCCCATCAGCATGACCCAAAGGGTGTCATCAGATGTGGCAGGACCAGCAGCTGTGTCAGCCCTGGATTGACCTGGCTGCACCTATGTCCTGCAGTCCAGGAGACTCTGTTGTACCCCAACCACCAGGCTCTGTCAGCCTCCTCTCAGAGCCCCCAAAACCCCTGCTTCCACCAGCAGTGACTCCCAGGCCCACAGGCAGAAAGATGTGAAGGACAGCTACTGGCAGCTGAATGCAAGTGCAGAACTGCCTGGCTGCTTCCCTGCAAACACTTGGCTGCAGAGCCGTTCTCAGTTTCTAAAATATTTCACATTACCAAGGCCAGGAGCAAATATAGAATTAGTGACAACATTTAAAATGTCTTTTTTATTAGTTTGTTTTGAGAAAATAAACTCAAAGCCATGAGTTTAAGAATAAAAAAGAAAAAAGTTAACATGAGGCTTTGAACTGAGAGCATTTCTCTTTAACCTCCTTTTGACCCACAAAGTACTCTGTACAAAAGTATAAGAATCACAGAACCCTTCAGGTTGAAAAAGACCTCTAAGACCATCAAACCCAGCTGCTGACTTAATGCTGCAAACTAAACCATGTCTTCAGGTGCCACATATACACGTATTTTAAATACCTCCAAGCATGCAGGGATGGTGACTCCACCAGTGCCCTGGGCAGCCTCTTTCAGTGCTTGACAACCCTTTGGCAAAGAAATTTTTCCTAATATCCAATCTAAGTCTCCCCTGGCACAACTTGAGGCCATTTCCTCTTGCCCTGTCCCTCTTTACCTGGGAGAAGAGATTGACCCACATCTTGCTACACTGTCCTTTCAGGCAGAGAGTGATAAAGTCCCCCTGAGCCTCTTTCTCACCAGGCTAAACACCCCCAGCTCCCTCAGTCACACTCCTCATATGACTTTGCTCCAGGTTCTGGATCATCCCAATGGTTCTAGTGTGGCGGTGGGTGTAGGGGGAGAGTGGTAAGTCCTAGATTCCAGTTGAGGGGGTGCTCCTGTTTTGTCATCTCACAGGGATCAGGGGGGCCCTTGCTGGGTTTTTGTCTCACTTCCTCCCATTTTTTTTTTCCCCTTACACACGTTTTTTATTTTCTGTGGCTCTTTTGAGGCAAAGGCTCACAGGATGGGAATATCATCCCAGAAAGTGTAACTCTCCCAAGTTTCCAGCACACTGCTAGAAATGAGAGGGCCATTTACCCTCACTGGTGGTTGGGGTACAAGCTGCCTCCTACCTAATCCAACACCCCAAACCAGTACCAGCACACTCACAAGGAACACAGAGAACGTGTCAAGAATAGACTATCTCCTGGTTTTCTGTGCAGCCACCCATAAGTGTCCTTGCACTGCACCTACCTTTGTTCTTTTGGGCTATACCATCTTAGCTGTTCAACTGTAAGACTGAACACATCCCCTTTTTACAGCACAAAGAAGAACCACACTTTCAAACTATACCACTTTATGCAGTCATTTCTCATCTACAGATTAGGATTTTGGGGATAAAAATATGACTATAATGCTGTAATGCAGGACCGACATGTCAGGGCCCTGGAGCAGCAGGACAGGGAGAGCAGCATTGCATTCTTGGCCTTTGGCAATAGCAAATGTGTCCACCTTCACCTTACCTTTCTTGTTCTTTTCTTTTGTCACAACAGTCATGGACATGGTTGGAGTGGTGGCAATCTCCCCGCTGGCAGGTAACCTGCTGACCTGGAGGGACCGGAAAGTGCATTTCAGTGTGTTTTTGGTAGTGGAGGGGTCCTTCTTCTCCGGGTCTCTCTTTCTGTCCACTGGTGGAGCTGCAATCCAGTAATCCACCTGCAGGCCCATCAACTCAGCACCAAGGCCCTGGCTGGAAAACAAGAGAAAGGTGGCAATTCCTGCACAGCTCTCAGCAGGTTACCCCCAACCCGTGTTTTTTCAGAGTGGCTGTCATTCCTGGTTAAAGGATAAACACCTGGCTCTTTGGGAAATCAGGCAGCAACATTTCATAGCCAGACTTGGCAATTACAAAAGCCAAAGATGTCACCTCTGGGAGATGTAGCCTGTGTCACACTGCATGGTGGCACCAGCTTGGCAGCACAGAACTGCAATGAGCAGGGACAAGCTGACCTGCTGCACAGCCATAGGGGCAAGCAGTGGAAAAGTTTCCTTCCACAATGTGGAATTCGGTGACCCAGCCAGGCAAGGCAATTCCTGAGGTGTCCCAGATCACTTTGTCATTTGAGTGGGGAAGAGAGGCTGTAAGCACTTGCTGCTGCCTCCTGAGAACTGATGAGAAAGTGACTCTGTCCAGTCAAAATCAGCTCCAAACTGGGGTGAACAAAGACCTGGTGGGTCCCTGAACATTAGCCACTCAGTTCCCAGTCTCCTTGACTTGCTTCCATCTCCTCATGAGCTATTCATGCCACCAGCTGCTTCCCTTACAGCTCAGAGTCAAACAGGATCTCTGCTCTCCCCAGGTCCTTGTACTGGAGCTGACATGGGATAATTGCCTCTCCCCAAGCCCTACCACTTGCTGGGGAATTCCACTGCTGGAAAAATGCTCTGCCAGTCCTGTAATGTTTGCTAAACAATGGCGGATTTCAGGACATGATCTGCTGTTGAAAACTCCCCGCATTGCGTGGTAACAGTTGTGCATCACCAGAACACACTGCCAGCCTTTCTTGAGCCAGAAAAGGGAAGAGGAGCAGCCTCGGAAATTCCAGCCCTTGCCTGCCCCTGCCTCTTGCTAGCTAACCCCAAGGGAGCAGGGGTTCATCACTCAGCAGACCTATGACTGACAGCCTATACTTCTTCCTACACAATGACTATCAGTGTTGAATAATATGCAAGTGCTAGACAAAAACCTAAATTGATCTACCAGTTTGTGTCCCCTATTTGAGAAATGGCAATTGTTAGGGAAGATAAATCTGATCTTGAATGAAATATGCATCCCTCTGCACCACCTGTCTAATAAGCAGCTCTCAAGGTAAAACAAGGACATCCCATCGTTACAGTCCTCTCAGCAAACCATTTACTTCTCTTTGCCATTTATTTAACTGAAAGTCAGACCACAAAGCTGAGTTCATCTTTGATCACCAAAACCAGATTTTGGGTTCTCAGGGCAATTATCAGAAGTGAGATTCTTTAAGGATGATGCTTTGGAGATGCTGCTTGGAGTTCTAAGGCTCCTTTGCAATACACTTCTCAACTCAGTTGTGAAGACAAAGCATCCTAATGGTCAGTATGCCCAGGCAGGATTTTATGTTCCATTCCCAGTTAAATATGTGGCTTTATCTTTCAGTCTGGGTCATCCTCCACCCCCTGTGCTGTCACTTACAGATCAGGGGAGATGGGAAAATGTTGAACCTAAACTTCCTCATTTCTTTATGATTTTACCCCACAGCAGGGAATCAAAAAGTACCAGATTCCTAGAGCCAGGGTGTCAACTTCAGCTATATCACATCTATGGCTCACAACTTGAACATCCTACTCTCCTGTGGGTACTGGTTTCCAAACTGTACTGCCAGCCAGCTGCTGCTGGGACCAGCCTGGGGCACACAAGGCTCTCCTGCCACCAAAGCACAGGGAGCCAACTGGAGGGACCTGGGGAACTGCCACAAACACCTTCCAGTGCTGGGCACCTGCTAAGCTGGACTTTCACATTTCCACTTCCTCTTGTTAAAACGGAACTATTAAGTCAGTTTAGGAAGCCAGAGGTTAAAGGTCTGTGCAGGGCACTCACGGGTGGGCACAAAAGGTCTCCATTCTGTCTCTAACAGGGACAGTAGGAGATGCCACTTAGGGACAGAGTCCAAACACTTCTAGTTTCCCCTCCTCACAAGAGTGCTGTTACATCCCCTTAAAGGTTCAGGGGAGTTAACAAAATCAAGGGGAAGGGCTTGGCCAGGGCAAGTCTTCACTGGCAGTTTTCTAGGGGTTTCCTCCCTTCACCCCTAAAAATTTCAGCTAAGCCAGAACTTAATATAATCCATGGGTGAAGTCTCCTTGCTGTTCTGATATGCTTTCAGGCACACACATAAATGGCAACTGTAGCTCTACTGTGCCACCTTATGAACTGCCAGCTCTCTCCTCACAGAGAAGAGTCATCTTCTTCAAGAGTCACTCTGGCCTTACACTCACTCGGTCACAGAAAACATAAGAATGATGAGGGATTAGCCTGGCTCCCACGTGTATCAGAGTCAGTAATTTCTTTGACTACATATCTTCTCAAGAGAATCCAGTCTCAAAGGGAAAATATAGCAGATGGAAAAAACCAACCTTCCCAAACAGACTGCCACAATAGCTCATCAGAACCAGGGTTTCTGCCTGAGTATCAGAAACAAGACTGCCCCTTCTAGTTCCAGTGTGTCTGTCCTTGAGACAAGCAACCTTTCCATCATGTGTAAGGTCCCCCCTGCCCTCCCAGCTCCTTGTCAGCCAGCAAGGACATGGTGACTTCAGAGGCAAAAGAGGTGAAGGGGAAAGGTGACAACTTCAAGCTTTTGCTAGGGATGAAGAGCGAGCTATGGGTTTTCCTTTAGAGGAGCGCTCTCTTATGTATATGTCAGATAAGCAGCCAAGGGGGCTGTGAGGAGACAAAACAAGGTTTACCTTGAGGACGAGAAGCTGCCTGTAACAGACGGTGAGGAAGGGGGTGTGGGGGAGGCTTCTTTCACAGCAGGAGATACAGAAGGTGGGGTAGAAGAAAGGACACTGGAGCTTGAGGGAGCTGCATCATCAGAGTCACCTTAAAAAAAAGGAAGTCAAACTGGTTGTCTGGGTTTGTCTCACAGCTCAGCACATGCACACCAGGACAGCTCAGTTTCCTTGCCCACACTGCTGCTGCACAGGTTTTGCACAGACTCAAACTAACCAGCCCACTAGTTTGGGCCCACTAGCTCACATGTCAACCACAGGGCTTCCTATGTTTGTGTATGAGGCAGGCACAGACATTCACATTTCTCTGGGCTCCCTATGTGGAATCTGCTCTCCTAGCGTTCGCTCTCAACTGATTTTGAGCCTCCTGCATGGTCAGAGCCCAGCCCATTGATCTCTGATGGGGAATCTTCCCCTGCAACCACTGCAGGGCAGCACCACTCTTGGAATCCAGTACCTCTGGACTGATCACAGGGACTTCCCCCCTCCATCTGCTTCCACCTTCCACAACCAGGGCATCATTCCCTTCATGTTGGCCCTTTAGGATGGTGAAAGCACTGTGGCAGCAAGGAGTGATCCACAGAAGGGCTGCCTCCATGTGCAACACAGGCCACAAGAATCTGGGTTTAATAGTAAAGCAATACAAGAAACAATCCCAACAGATGAGGAGAACAATAATCCTGACTAGTAGTGTGTATGAAGGAGGAAAAACTAAGTCCACACTAACAGAATAGCACTACCCCATCCACCCCATATCCATATGGGTAAGGAGGCACTATTGTGTAAATCAGTTTTGCACTCTCCCATTAAAAAATAAAAGGGTCTAAATTTTGCCCATACTAAAGCTCCAGTGTTAGGAACATGTCTGAGATTGATTTTATTCAGCAAGTGAGCCAGTGTAGGGAGACAGGCATGAACTTCTGACTAACTGCCTCCCCATTCTGGAGCAGGAACCTCAAACAACCATAGCAGTGAATCCACCCCACTGAGAAGACACATGAGAAAACTGGGGGTTTGCACAAATGTGAGTGAATCTTCCCTGGATAAGAGTGCAGGAATTTCACCTGGCCTGAAGCTCTTTGTAAAGTAAGAAGAAAAAGGGCCTCTCTCAAGAGAGAGGGCTCTCTTTCTGCAGACAAGCCACTGGGAGTCAAGGCAGTAGAACTGGGAGCCAATAACATCCAATTCCACCTCACAAGATGTCAGCAATGGACAAGTTTGTTCAGCCTGTGAAGTCAGACTCCCACCAGCTGTCTGACACAGAAGGCACACACAAGATGCTCATTACCTGATGTTGCAGAAGATTGTTCCACTATTCCAACCTTCACCACCTAAAGCGGGCAAAGAAACAGAAGAGCTCTATGAGACAGGAGTCCCCTGAACTTTGTGAACCCACAACCCCAAACCTAAGCTCATCCCTACAGTCCCCTTGGCACCGTCCCCACAGTCAGAGTAGTTGAAGTAAGTTAAAAAGTGGAATCTTCTAAGAGGGGGGCAGGTTCCAGCAGTGTCCAGCCAAGCAGTACCAGTCATAGCCCTTCCCTGACCTAGATGAAGGACAGCACAGACCCTATGGAGCTGTTACAGACTTGCACAGCTCTGAACAGTTCACCATCAGCCCCAAGCTGCAGCAACTGCAGTGCCTGTGACACCTGTGGGAAGGGGGCAAGGAGGAGAAAGGGACATCAATATCCCTTCAGCACTGCTAATTACACCTGTTAATTACAGACAAATTGCTTCCACCACCCAAGTGCAGGTAATTCCAGGGTGCAGCTAAACTGGGGCTTGTTAGGAGACCACAGAAGCAACAAAGGACAGTTTCTGATCAGAGTTTCCTATGCTCTAAACAAGGAAGGTGTCCGGCAAAGAAGATAAAACTCCTAGCAAAGCCTCTGAATGTAGACATGGACAAACTATTACATTGACAGGTCAGAATAATCCAAATCACACCGTATTAAGGGTATAAATGTGTGTGGTCAACCACCAGCTAGCACATTAATGAAAAATGCCACTGTTGATAATTTGTGGAACAGAATGTGCTACCAACAAGTTCCCAAGAACACACTATGCCTAGAAAGACAAAATGCCCCTTAGTGATATAAAAGCAGGGACCTTCTGTAGTGATAATCTGCTATGGTGCACAGGGATCATTCCTCTTAACAGAGCAGAGACCCTTCTTAAGGTCCTTAAGAAACTTGTATCCAGGGTTAATGTCTACCCTATGTAAATGTTGACAAATGGGAAACAGCTGCAAAGGGAGCTCAACTCAATAAAACCTGCTTCAGAATGAGAAATGATGCCACACAGTCTGTTTAGTTTGAAAATAGAAGGTCACTAAGTTCAGACAGGACCGTGTCTGGAACTACATCTCTAGGAAGCACATTTCTGTGCTATGGGATAAAAAAAAAAAAAAAAAGGGACTTAATTAGTAGAAACAAAAAGCTTTGCAGAGTTTGGAGGCTGGGGAGAAGTATACTCAACACCAAACTTTGCAGAGCTGTCAGGCTCTCTGGTGGATTCTCTGTTAGATCCAGTCCTGGAGAAGCCATCATGAACTCAGAAGTGCTTGCAGAAGCCCCTGAGGAGTCCCTGACTTGGGAGAAGGAGACTACAATTCAGTTTGCCCATCTCCATCCAAAGGGCAACAAATCAGGCTGTGGAGTCCAGCAGCCACTTGTGGTCTATGTGTTAAATGCCAAGAAGATGTTTCAGGGACTGTCACTGCCTGTGAGCAAGAGGAGGCGAGGCAGAAGAGTTAGGAAAGACAAGCAACACAGGAAACTGCCTACAGCTACCTTGATCTGCAAGCCAGACAGGAAATCTCTTCTGGCCTTTTCCTCCTTGCTGGCTGATTAAAGATGCTTGGATTCAGACACAGGGGAAGAACACAAACACGTACCCTTTCCTCCACTCAGGGAGGCGCTTGAGACTGCTGCACTTCCAACACGCTTCCATCCAGGAACGTGTCAGCAGCCAGCCTCCCTTCCCTTCAGAAAGAGGCATGTCCTGTTAACGCTCCTGGCACTTGGCTGTCAGCACAACGCAGGTACACAACCATGCAGCCTCTCCACCTGACCCTGGCCCCTTGAGGCTCCACTCCCACCACTTCAGAGCCCAGCTGAGCAGCAGGTACCGCCCTGCTCAATTCTGGGTCAAAGACTGCACAATCCAGCTGCAGGACATCAGGCTTTGCACCCCAAAAGCCAGAGCCCAGCCAACGTCCAGAGTCACAAACCCAAAAGTCACTGCCTCCGTCTCTTCCTCGGCTAAAAGTTGCAAGCAAGCTGCAGCTGAGGGAAAGACTCCGTGTTCATGTCCAGCCTCAGACTTTGTGAGACATCTGCAACTGGCCTTTCAGAGTCTCTGCAGGTGAATTTCATGGGGAGTTACTGTGTCATGAACATTTCAGAAGCAAGAGCAAGCTCATGACCATGACCACCACCAGCTGACATAGGAAGTCAGTCTGTGCTTTCAAGGCAAGTTTTCTTGAGGGTTGGCAGTGTTATGTACACAACAAAGCTGTTCACTCTTCCATCACTTTCAGACACTCAAATCCAGACTGGAAAAGCAGTGCTAATGTCAGGACAACTATCATTTTAGAGCAACTGGATAAACACTCTGCGCCCCATTTGCTTACATATAACACCAAACTAAATCAGTCCCAAAGAAAAGCTTTGCAGAGTCCAGCAGCTACCATGAGATGAGCCCTTCTGGGCTTTTCATGCTTTACAAAAACAGTTCTTCACTAGAAATTGCAGTTCATGGGAGGGACAAGATCAAGCAAAGCTCATTAGCAGGGAACAAATTGGGAGGATATGTCTCTCCACTTTCACAGGAGACATCTTTGCAAACAAAAGCAGATTGTCTTCTCAGGAATAATGCAGGAGAGACTCTCACTCTGAGGAGACACATGAGTGAAAGCAGGGTCAGCCTGAGGGCAAGAGAGACTAAGCTCTTTAAACGCCTTGGGATTTCGGATTAGCTCTGACGCACCAACAGGGACACAAAACAGGAACACATACAGGACAGCTTAACACAGAGCAGGCAGAGCAAGGCAGCCCACATGCAAGAAAGAGAAACTACAAGACAGCAGCAAAATCCCTGAAGAGAACATCCAACAGCTGAAGAGCAGCCAGCAGATTCCTTTTTAGTCACAGGTCAAGGACTTTGTACCTAAAACTTAGTAAGTTGAAGAGCTCGATCAAATAAGGGGACGGAAGCCAGAAAAGGCAAAGGACATAGTACCCAAAATACAATGACAGAAGAACAAACGTGGCCCTGCCTACATCTCTGAACTTGGTCACCTCAGCTGGGAACTCAAAAATAAGGACAGGAGGAAAAGCTAGGGACTACTATTCCAAATACATGTTCACATACTAAAATACATTAAATAACTCTGCCTCAGACTCAACCTTAACAGTGGCATAAGTGATCTCCCTGATGGGATGTACTGGTCATCCCTTCCAAGGAGCGGATGGGATATTAAGAGGATTTGAGACTGTTCATGACAAGCACACAGAGGACTGACATTGGAATAGGAAATTTGGCCAAGTCAACCAACGAGGGCATTGCTGGACACAGCATCACTGCAAGCAGGTTTCCAGGGACATATCACCTTCATGTCTGAGAAGTAAAATACACTTTGCAGTTTATTGAGCGATCTTAGAGGTTTGCTTACATACCAGGCAGTTGCATCCAACCATCAGATTCTCATGCTGATATTCTGCCTTAGAGCACCCAATGGCTTCTGCTCTACTCCAGAAACCAGCTAAGTTCAAGTTAATACTTATGGATATATTATAGTTGGCTTGAGACAGTGTAACTATGACAACACTCACCCCGACAAAGGGAATGAACTTCTGCGAAGATTCTTCGTCAGGGCTAAAGGCAAAGAGAAAAGACTTGTTAGTGGCTTTGCGTCCGCCCCAGGCACAATACTCACTTTATATGTTGCATTCCAGCATGCAGCAGGGACGGACAGTATGCAAGCGCCAGTCCAACGCTCCTCTCAAGGCCCCCTGCCAGCACGCCAAGAGTCTGCATGGGTGGGGAGGAGCACGCAGCTTACGGCACGTCCCTCGGGGAACAGTGTGTTCCTCCCTCCCTCACGCTTGACAGAGAAACATGCTTTAATGGCATGGCAGTCATCACAGACACACGACCTCCTACTGCAAGGAAATGGATCTTGTGCCACAACAACACGGAGAACTGTGCGTTACTTACTAGTCCCTGAAGCGCTCTGCACGCACGGCCTTCCCACGTCCCACCTTTGGAGCCATGTGCCATACCTTGCACATCCCGGCACCGCTAAAGCAGTTAGCCTGCCACGGGGTTACAAGCCGTGACACGTGGTTATTTGTGAAGCACTAGCAAGGATGTGCTCACACACCCTCACGCACACACACCCCCACATCCCAGGCCACTGAGAAACTTGCAGTCCCTTCCATGGGCACGCTGGAGAGATTGGGCACCAGAGCACACTGGGCAGGTCAGGACACCAACTCAAGAACTGCAAACAGCCAAACCAAAGCAAAGGCACACCGTGTCCCAGAAAGAGCTGAAGACAATACACACATTTGGAAAAGCCCCTCCTGCTCTGGCCCTGCCCAGGATTTGGAAGCCAGAGGGTGGAGAAGGGCCAGCAACAAAGGCCACAGTCAAACCTAGCAGCAATTAGGGAAAGACTCAAACACACAAGGAGCAAGATCTGAGTGAAGAAGGCAGGCCGGAAGGGCCTGCAGAGTCACTGCTCCCTTCAAGGGCAACAGAGATTAAGATGGACCTGCAGGGTAAGGAGAGAACTACAGGAGCACATCCACTTGTTCCAAGAAACTACAGCTCAGCAGTGGAAGTGACTGAATGGGCAAGACACACATTTCTCAGTGACCAAGCACAGGAAACAGGTAGGAAGCAGACAAACACTGAGACTCGTCATGTTTCTCTTTCTGTGCATCCCTCAGTGCTCACAGTAAAACCATCCAGCATTGCCTTCATCCAGAATTTAGCTCGAGGCACCATGACTTCAGGAACACAGATGTTTCTGTGCTGTTTCCAGCACAGATTGGAAATGCACCCACTGCACAAAGGTTGTCAACCACTGTGTGATTAGCCCAGGCTGGACACTTTCCTCTAAGCCCCGTGGAAAGAATGGCATAGAACTGCAGTGAAAATGACTCAGCCAGAGCTCCCTCCTGGTCCAAAGCTGAGTATGATTTTGCAAACAGCCTCTCACTTAGGCTCAGCCCTTCTTTATCCATCCTTAAGGCAAAGTCAGGAGCTTTGCTCTCTTTCTACCTCACAGCCCCAGGCACTGCACCTTCGTTCTTCCCCCAAAGCACAGGACAAAGTGACCAAGTCACTGATTCCGTGCTGGAAGGCAGAAAGGTCACATCTTTGCAAACACAGCTGCAGGCTCCCAGCAAACATCTCCTGTGAATGCACTTCCAGCTCCAGTTTTGCAAAGGGAAACGAGAAAACCACAGAGCTGTTGGGAGCGGCGCAGAACAGAGGCTCAGCTTTCTTCTCATTCCTTTAGCTCTGTGGGCTGAGAAGCAGGCAGAAAGCGAGTCCTGCTGACCAAGGGAGGGAAGCACAATAGTTGCCCATCATCTCTCAGCTGATGGCTTTACTCTGAGCTCTCAAAAAACAAACCATGCCCAATTCCAGCAGAAAACTCCTTCTTGATCCCCCTGCGAGCTCTGACTCCCACTGCAGAGAGCTCACCAGCAACTCTGAAATAAATCATTTGCTTCAGTCACCAGTTATTACAGCTCACAATGATGCACAGACTGTTCCTGAAGCAATCCAGCTGCATTTCAGCTTGGCTAGCCTAGTCCTATCACAAGTCCTTTTGGGAACTCCGGTCTTGCACATGTGCCTCTGAAAATGCAGCTTTTCGAAACAGCTGCTCTTCACGTGGATGAAAGGAAAGATGAGATGATCATGCTTGTTCTCCATTTCCTCTTTCATGATGCTTGTTCTTCAGGATCCCAACATCCCAAAATATTAATCCAGAATCCTTTCACCTTCGTAACAGCTTCTTCAACTCCTACCACAGCCCTCAGTTGAAACATCCCCTGTCCCTGGAAGGGCAGCTCCCCCTTATTATCTCAGCTGCACAGATTCCTGGGCTGCAGACGTTTAACCTCATGGCCATATACAAAGCTTTACTTTTACTCCCAGGGCTTCTGAAGGTCCTGGTACCTCAGTTGTAATTTAAAGCCAGACCTGACCCTGGATTGTGATTTTCAGCAGTGTTACTGCTATTTCATCTCTCTAATTCTGGGGGGGGGGGGGACGGGGGGACGGACCTCCAAACAACAAAACCCCCAAACGAACAAATTCCAGTGGGCAACAAAAACTAGAGAGGCTAGAAAGAAAACCTTGATCTGGAATTGAGAGCTGTCTAATTACTATTTTTGCTTGGGCAAAATCCATCCACTTGCAATCAGTGCTCAAAGGTAACCTGTCCAGAAATGGACTTGCAGACTCCCTCCCTACCCCAAGAAATTAATTCAGATTAAGACATATATGCAGATTCATGTTTTAGGACTCTTAGTAAAGGAGAAGAAGCTGTATCACCAGGAGTCACCAACCTGACAAATGGAAGAAATAACATCTTCCAATGTACAAGCAAAGCTGCAAAGCACTTGGATATTACAGTAAAAGAGACTGAATTACCACTTAGAGCAGCTATGGTACTTATTAGCCTTCTAGTAAGATTTTCTTTAAAATTTAAGCAACCCAAACCAGACTCAAATGAAGCCAAACACCTGTGACTTCCTAGCAGGATGGTCTCAGGCACTACCTTTGTTCCAGGCAAGTAAAGAAGGGGGACAATAGGAAAGAGGGGACTCTTATCACCTCCGAGCCATTTCAGGCCAGGCACTTTCAACAACCATCCAAGGTTTATCTTTGATATGAAGCATTCCCACCAGGCAACTGCAGCTGTCTGCTGGCCAACACTGCCCTAGTTCCACCAGGTCTCCAGTGGTCAAACCAAAAATGGGACAAAGGAACTGTGGGTCCCCACAACACATCAGATGAGTCACCTCTCAGCCTTCCCAAAAACCTCCCATACAACACTCTTCACATTCCTACAAGCAGGCTGGACAAACTCAACAGGATATCCAGCCTTTCCGAAGCCTTGACTCTCCTCTGCTGCACTGCTTGGCCAAGCCAGGGGCACAGGGAACTCCTGTTACGTTTCCACCCACTAAGCAGGGAGGTTCCTGCAGCAACCAGCCGGATGACATGGGCTCTGCTGAGCCAGAGGAGGGACCGGGCCATGTGCCCACTGCAGTGTGTGTTTGAGAAGCAGCACTCAGAGCAATGACCTGGGCTCTGAGGAGCCTCCGAGACACACAGCAGGCACAAAGAAGCATTACCCCCTGCTTGCTACTGCCCAGGAACCCTCCAACCCAAGGTATCTGTGTGCTCCAGGAAGCAAGAGCTGAGAAATGCTCTACAAGACACAGTAAAGGACTTCTGGTAAGCATGTAACCAGGCAGGAAATGATCCAGCCTTTGTCAAGTGAACAATGCTTCCATTTCCAACAGCCAAGCTGCTCCCCAGATTCGTGCAAGGGCTATCCAGAAGCCACATGGCATGAGCTGCACTGGGCACTGAATTACAGTGGGTGACACCAGCCCAGGTTCACAGAACTGATCAGCAATCCAGCTGCACTGGGAATGAGTGTCTGGTGAGCCTAAGATCTCAAATACCACAGGGTCTCTCGCAGGTAAACAATGCAGAGAGATTATCAACATCTACAAGGCATCCCTCCTAGTGAGAAGTCCACCTCACCACCATGGTCTCAGCACCCCAGCTGTTGCCTGGGCTGCACTGTTCCTTGACAATTCAGTAACCAATACTTCTCTCAGGGCTCACAAAATCAGTCACCCAATGTAACACAGAGGAGCTGCAATGGCAACTAATTTCCTTCTCGAATCCCTTCCTCACTGCCAGCCCCCAAATTTCAGGTAAGGTCAGCAGATGCTCCAAAAGAACAGGACAAAGCTTTGGCACCATTGCAGTCCATCACAGGCAGTTCATGCGCCAACCTTTTGCCATGACAAACAAAACAAGGGCAAAGGAAGGAGGGCAGAGGTAGGTTAAAATAGGGATAGCTGGCCATAAAGTTATAAAGCAGCTCATCACATACAGCTATGTTCTAAAGACTAGCTTGGCTTTCCTTGGACCACTAGGACTTGTTTAACAGAGCAAATGCTAGGATTCTGGGAGATTTCTCTTGCAATGAATTTGTAGGTAGTGCTGCTGTTTCTACATGGACCACTTCCTTGAAAGCTGGCCTTGGAGAAGCCATTCACCTCTGGCCTCAAGGTAGACAGAGGTGAAGTAACTTTGTGAGCTGAGGACAAAATAGACTATGCCCAATTATCATATGATTGGAAGCAGGGCACCCTGCAGAGCAAGGGGGTCTTGGAGGCAGCTCAGCAAGTACAACTCCACTGTTAGCCTACTTCTTAAGCTCAGAGAAGTGCCATACATTTGGGATAGCCTGCCAGTAAGACTAGTCCTCCCTTTTTTGATTACAGGGAGGAGATTTGCTGGTCTGCATTCGGACACTGCACATCCTGAGCCATTAAGTGCCACCTACAGCAGTCCAGTTCCAACAGATGAGAAATGAACAGCCTTTTTTCAGTTCTGATCCTTTTGGAGCTACACAGTATCCTCTGATGGTCAGGCAATAGGCAAGAAAAAACCCTACCTTCTCCACGTTTTACTGCTCAAAGCTACTCTCAGTAACTCCTTCATTCCCATTCAACCTACATCCTGGGAAACCAAATGTGTGGTCCAAAAGCACAGCAGTCACTTTCAGCTATGCATTTTGCCAGCAGATGCCACAGTTTCAAAGCAGCAAGCAGAATTTAACCTAAAGCACAAACTGTGCATCCCAGACCTGCAGGAACTGTTAAACAAGGCAAAAAAGATCAGTTCACTGGGTAAAGAGATAGGAGATGGGAGAAGGAACCTAAAAGGAACTGATACCTTAAGGTAAAATCAAAATGAAAGCTCTTTTTCCTTTTTCAGGAAGCAACCAAAGAAAAAGATAAATGTGTTATTATACTTACAAAGTGATGCATTCATTTAGATAGTGCTAATGAAGACACCATTTCTGTGCTGTTATTCATAATACCCTCCCTAAGCTGCTGTCAATGAGAGACAGGCATTTCTAAAGAAAGGCACACTTGGACACAACTGCCCATGCTCCATGGGAGAGCCTGTTCCTCTAACTCACTCTGGTTTACTCATGGGGTACTGACCTGAAAGCAGAAGGACACACAGAGACTGCCAGCTATGCCAGTTTGACTATGAGTCTCAGCAGTCTCTCTTCCCAGTAGCCTTCTGCAGGGTTTGTGCCTGACTTAAACCTATCAACAGCTTCAGGCATGGCACCAGAGTCCAAAGGGTGTAAAATCCAAATGGATTAGACCAGCTTGCTAAATTCATGCACCCTGCTGGGAGGACTAAGGGTATCGGTTGTTAAGTACATCTCAGATGTTGTTCAGCAAAGCACTGAAAGGACCTCTATGGGCACATTAGAAACTCAAAATTATTAAATGTGTGTTAATGGCAAAAATGAATCTGCAACAGAATGGTGGAGGCAGTGGAAACCAGTACAGAACCCAGCAACCACAGGGTGCAGAGAAAGAACAAGGCAGCCCTGAGAAGGGGTTCACACTGCACTAGGGGTGTCTGATCTCCCTGCTGGTAACTAGAGAAAGTCTTGACACCAAAAACAAAATGGAAAATCGAAGCCAAGAGCTTCAAAGTACCCTGCAGCTCTTCAAACTTCCCCCTTATCATCACATTAACTTTACAGAAGTTCACAAACACATGAAGAGACTGGACTAGTCATTCTGGAAATATTTGCCCTAGGAAAACAGGTAGAATGGGCAAAATTTTACTGAATCATTTCTGCAAAGTAACATAAGAGCAGACAGGAATGGAAAAGCAATACAAAATGAGAATTTCCAAAAGGAGTGAAAAAAGTGACTCTACACACACTTTTAATCCCCGCGAATTCTTATGGGAAGAAGACACCAATGAGGGATGTTCATGGACCAAAAATGAAAAGTCAAAGAAAAGTAATTAACAATTAACACCATCCACACCTGAGAGGAAATTGCTAGTCTCTAACAGAGAAAAATCACATGAACTAAGTGTTTGTTGTTCTCTTGGAAATTATTGGGATGTGACTTGGTATTTATTATTCGCCTCTGTCCCTTGATAAGAATGCTTCTCTACCCTTCAGTGACAAATACTCTTCTTCCTGGACCATGGCCACATGAGACTCTACATATTCCTGCTCCTGTTTTCAGACCCCAATACTCCCTCCTACACACTACTTATCCTTTAAGAGAAGTTGAGATAAAACCTGGTGAATGTCAGCTCTCCCCTACAGGAGTCCTGGTAGCCTGCAACTGCCAATCAACAAGGATTTTATCTCTCCTTCGAGAAGCTCTGCTATTTACACTTTAAAAAGAAAGGGTTTCAGTTCCATAAACACCAATGTAAAAAGGTCAGATCTCATGGAAGATACTTTGAGGGGAATTGCTGATGTCCAGTCTTACACACCTAAGGTCTCTGTGTTAAGAGATCTCTGGAACCTAAGCAGATATAATCTGTCCATCCTGCTTAGTCCCCACTTCCCCAAACCTCTCCTATCTTCAAAAAAATCCCTGCAGTTAAAGTAACCCCACTGTTGTATATTCACTAAGTGGGACACATCACTGGGTGGAGGCTATTGTAAGACTCCCAACATTTCTGACATTTTAAGTGATTTTAAGACTGCTGGCACATGAGATGAGAAAAGGACTGTTTTCAACCAGCTGCTCACCCTGGGAGCCAGTATGACATCAGTGACATACCTTTTCTGTTTGTATGTCAGCATGGCTTCAGCAATGGGCAACTGGTGTGCACAGTTTGCCCCTGCTATGTACTGTGTTATCCGGGAGACAACATCGGGCACCTCTGGAACTGGAAGAGAACATATACAGAAAAGCACTTGAGTGAATTCTCAGTCCAACACCAGCTCTGTCCTCCACTTGCTGATGGTACACAGCCAACTGCATTTGAACTGCAATCTCCCACAGGAAGCTCTGCCTACCACAGAGCACAGTAAAGCTGTCTGACCAAAAGCAAACATCCCACAAGAGCATCAAGGTGAAAACATTAGGAAGGATTGCAAAGCACAGACATCTGCACACAGCATTACTGACTGAAGTGTCACGGGTGTTTTACAGTTGTTAAAAGCTTTCCTTTGAAAACATGTACCTGCTCAGAGTCAGATTAAGACTTTTTCACACCTTGGCTGCAGGGATCTGCTGAAGAAAGTACCTGGCCACCTCTCCCAGGTGAACTGCTCTGCTCACACCAGCATTCAGTGACCTGAATTCCTAATGAACTTGGGGCCTTGCTGAGTTAACTGAAAAGACTGAGAGACACGCAAGGATAGGAAGAGCACAAAGATCACATCTATGGCAGCAAATATGCTCCGTTATCTGTGAGACTGTGTTTGATTCAAGGTGACAGTAAGACATTTCCTAAACACCTTCACCAGGCACTTCCATACCTTAAAACAGACGTTTTAACCCAGACTCTTTGCATTTGAACAGTGAACTGTTCAGATCTACGCTTCTCTGCCAGATCTTTTCATGCCATCACAGGATTTCTGCGCAATTCCCACTGCACAGGTGAAAATGCAGAATGTACAAGATCTGGATTGCATGAAAATACACAAATAAGCATGGGCTGCAGCATACAACCAGCATAGGACATCTCACTAAGGAACAGCTACGGTTGTTGGGATGCATTTCTACAGCTAATGAAATATTCCTAACCCAGACACAAAAATCAACTCTGTATTCACATTTGTCTGCATTTTCAAGCACAGAAAGGAATTAAAAGAAAACAGTTCCGTACACCTGTTCTTCCACAAGCTTAGGATTAAGGAAAAGTGTAGGTTGGATGGCGCACTAAGATTTCTAATCTAGTCTCCCAGTCCAAGCAGGACTAACTGCACCTGCAGAATAGGCTGCCCAGGGCCTTGTCCAGCCACCTTCCCATCTGCTGGCAAAAGTAGATTTACTGTGAAGAAGACTCTCTCCCCCTCCTCTCATGGCTAGAGGACTTCCAGGAGCATTCTAGGAGCCTCAAGCACTCTGCAGTTCCATCAGGGAGAACTACACTGCAACCTCCCCACACTCCTGGTGATCCACAAACTCCAAAGCTTTTTCCTTCCAGTGAAAGTTCCATATTGGCTATGACAGCATCAAATCTCAAGCCTTCATGTAGCCCTAAGTGTCAGATGCAAATTCTCCTTTCTCCTGTTTCTTTCTGCTCTTGAAGAAATCGATGAAAAAACTGTAAGCATTAGTCTTTTAAGCAAATTAATACTTTAACGTGCAGTAAGGCTTTACCCTGGTCGAGAACAGACTCTGATCAGAACAGGAACATGTTGATCTGACCTAGGGCAGCTCCCATTTGTTACCACACAGGTGAAGAACAAAATTCTTTTACAAGAAAGATTCTGCCAGCAGACTTCAGAACATTCTCACACAGAACTAACAGAAGTTAATCTTCCCAGAGTTTCCAGTTTTCCAAATCTTTTAGGTTGTACAGTTTCTGAAGGAAAGCAATGCACTGAACCTGGTAATGAGATGTCTGCAACGAAGAACAAAGCTGAGAGCTAGGTAAGAACAGCATGACTCAGAGGCAGCTAGTTAGTGCCTCTGGGAGCCAACAATTATTTGCAAACCACCATGTGAAGGACTTACAAAGGTCAGCATCTGAAACGGGAATGTGGTGGAGTGAGGAGAAAAGAGGAACAAAAACATTTGTCTGCTTCCTCTTCTATTTACTTGACCTTTGCTAAAATTACTCATTCAAACTTTTCATCCCACACAGGCCAGACACAGACACATGGTCTTACCAGTTGTCTGTGCTTCAAGCTTGTTGAACAGATCTCTCCAGGCTAGATCTTGGAAGAAGTTGTTGTATCTATAATCTACAGACCCCAGATACTTGGCCACTGGATGAGAGCCTAAGGAAGAAAGGAAAACATGACAGTTGCTCTTCCTAGCACTGCACACGAGTGTGTTTTTTATCTGTAAGGAATTAAAACTCTGAAAAATAAAACTACGCTAGACAATCCAGAAATAAACTCCTTCAACTATAACCAAGTAATTTAGTCCAGCTTATCTCTACAAGAGCATGCAAATAAACCTCCCTGTGAAGACTGCTTCAACACACTGATATCTTTCAGTTGACACTTCCACCTTCACCCCAACAAATTAAATTTTAAAAGGCCAAAGAAAATAGGACTGGGAAACTGCTGAGGAAATAAATGATTTGGAAGGCTCAGAGGCCCTGTGGCTCTCCATCTCAGTCTCTCAGCTTTGCAAGCAGCTTTCCCAAACAGCCCTTCCTGCCCACAGGCTGCACCACACACACCAAGGTCAGGTCACCTCTGCCAGGAGGAGCTAGTCCCCTTCTTCCCAACACCATTCACACACCACAGGTGTTTCACAATACTGAGAAGCAACAATTACCCCCAACCAGGAAAAACAACCCAGGGAGGCTTGTATAATCGGTTAAAAAGGGCTATAAGCTCAATAAATACGCTGCAATTAAAGACAGAAGACAGAGTTCAAGGATTGCAGTTCCCAGTGAATGTTGGCATATGCATCAGGTCCCTGCTTGCTCTAGCCTTGTGGCTCAGCTCCTCCACGAGCATGGAAAGACTTCCTTGCAGAAGCTCTGTGTGTCCAGCCTCCAGCTTGCAGCCCTGGATGGAGATGTGACTTCATACTTAAACTGAGAAGGAGAGGGAAGGCATCTAAGTGACAAGCTCTGCCCTGGGAGGTGGCAAAAATTTATCACCTTCATTTTAGGTCACCTGTGTCCCTAAAATAGAGAGCCCTCTCTTGCAACTACCTCTCCAGTCTTTGAACACAGGAGAAAAGGTGTGCCAGGATCACACTTCCCAGTCCACCACATGGCAGTCATGCTCAGCACAAGTCCTGTACATTTACAGTCAGCCATAAAGTAGCCTCACAGTTCCTCCTAATCAGATCACTTTTTATCCTTACTGTATACCAAATTCTCACACCTCACACTTCCAGAGGCTGCAACAGTTGAGTCACCAGCTGGTAACTGGTAACCTGATAAATACTTTTGAGGCAACCCCAGTTGCTCAACTATACTCACTGTGCTTCAGTAAAGCTCAATGGTGGAAATTTTCAGTGCTAATTTTCACACCTCCAGGAAAGGAGCAGGTCTCTCTGAGCTCTCTCTCAGTGTCATGAAGGACTGGGGTCTAAGTTCTTTTCAGACCCCTCCTGATCACGGCTACTTTCACACCCACCATTTCTTTTGCAGTGAAGTTCTAAAGAGTGCACACAGAAGAGCTCTGCACATGCACTGGAGAAGCTTTCCTGCGTGCTGGGAAAACACATTGCACAATGGCAGATGCAGCTGGAAACAAGCAACAAACAGGAGGTCTCCCAAGAAGTTCTACCCATGGGAATTAAATAAAATGTTAGAATATCCCAAACAGCCAAAATAACCCTCAACCTTTTATTTTAATTTACCTGCCCATTTTCAGTTGTTTATACAGTGGTTTGGACATCAAAAGACTCCTTTCAGACACTAAGCATTTCTCATTGTTAATAAACCATTGTAGGTTGACCCTTCTGCCATTTTAGTGTGTAGTTGTGGATTCAGAAGGTAAAAATCAGCTTCAAAAAAACTCCACCATCCCTCATTCAAAGGTATTGGTAGCAGCAGAGAGGCTTTTCCTTTAAGACATTTATGGCACAGTCACCATTCTGTCTTTGGTGCTTTTTCAATTGTCAGAAATGAGAGGTTACTCCTCAATCACTTTAATGAACTGCCAGAAAGCTGGCCAGAAATAAGCACTTGATCCGATCAGGAAATACTGCAGACTCCTATGGAAAAGGCCCTATTAGAGAAGTTTCTATATTTAAAGTACCCTTAAAAAGGATTCTCAGTTCTGAAATAGTTTCATTATTAAAGTGCTTTGTTAAGTTTTTCTTTTTTAATTACAAAACAAAGTTTTAGTATTAAAAAAAAAAAACAACCCAAAACCCACACCAGCTGAACCTTGTGTTTCACTTTCAAAGAGAGAATATTTTCAGATCATTAATGACTACAGGACAGAAAACTCTTCTTCTCAGGCCAGGAGACAGTCAGCAAATGAAGATTAAAGTCTCAGTCACACAGATTCTCATTCAAAGCACATCAAGCCTTGCAGAACATATTTTTTTGTTTTCAGTCCCTAAAGGGCTGTCTCTTCTCTTTCTGCCAACCACTTTTGAAACTAAGTGCCTTCCTTACAGAAGGGTGCAGCTCTCTTCTGCCTTTTTTATTTGACTTTTGCAAATCCTACCACTGAATCAACAGCCTAACCCCACTGTTCACGGTGCTGGGCACCAGCTTCTCATTCCTACAAGAATTGCCATCAGCTGGTCCCAATCCTAGAAGATTAGAAAACATCGGAAAAAAAAAAAGTGCTTTTTAGGTTTTCTACATCACCCAAGTGCCCTGTTCACATAAACCAAGCCGCAGACTGGAGCAGCTCCTGGCCTCACACACCCTCACCACACCAGCACTGCCCAGAGGTCCCTGCCCACAGCAACAGTGACTGTCTGGCTCCCCAGGCATTGCCACTACAACATTTCTCACACTCCTGACTAGAACAAGACCCTTAATGTTGTTATCAGTCCACTCTACTGCCTTCAACACAGGCAATTGAAGTTGGGTAACCTTCCAGCCATGTAGGCTTGTTGAGCTGCTGAAAGGGCAGAGATAAGGTGCTAGAAAACTGAGGGAAAAACCTGAGGAGAACAGCACGTAAAGGAAAGGTCAAAAGATGCATGTAATTTGAATAATTTAAATTCTTAGCAGTTTCAGGGCCTTTAAAAAATTTGCAGCCCCTTCTCCATTAACATTTTCAGAGTCAGGCTCACAGAGGCCAGAACAGTTATCGCTTTGGGAAACATGGTGTCCAATGAAATTAACATTTCAGCCAGGGAAAACATTATTCTGTGCATTCATTGTTCCATGATGAAAAGATACCTAAGAATCTCCCTGTATGGGGAAGAAGTACTTAACCCCCTTGCTTCAAACTACAGGTTTACAAGCAGAATTTGGCAGCAAGAACCTAAAGATGAAATTCACTCATGTAAGAGCAAACACCAGCAGTAGACAAAAACACAACAGTTTGCCTCATTTAACAGCCATATACCTATAGCCAAAGCTTCCAGAAAGGCTTTTCCTGAGGGAATGCAGCACATTTAACCCATTCATCTTTCTCTGAAGAAAAATTGTTCCTTATTTACCTAGAGGGATGATCAAAAATCTCATGTAGCCGAGCCAGTCAGGGGTTTTGTGAGACAGCTGCTCTACAAAGAGCCTCAATACAGCACTGAGGTAATTCTGGGCTCCTGCCACTGCAATTTTAATTGGGTTTGGAGGCTGTGAATTGCAGTTACAGCTAGACAGAAAGAGAGGAGGAAACATATTTGTAATTGTGCTTTCAACCACATATTTCAGAACAAGTAATAAAAAGAAAAATTGGTTAATACCAATTACAGCAGAAGAGAGTTTGTTCAATACACAAGGCAATATCACAATGATTATCAGCAGCTTAAAACATTATTAATAAAATACAACATTTCTTCAGTACTTTCTTAATTGGTCTCCTTGCTCCTTCTTTCACACATTTTGATCATCTAAAGGGCTGGACTCAACTATCTAGGTTAGGATGTACCTACTGCTACTAACTGCTGGGTCAGAGAACACTCTCAGGTATCCATAGCCATCAGCAGCTAACTAGGGAGTGCTTTGAGGAATTAATCTGGGAATTACTTGGAGGAGGGAGCAAGAAATATTTAAAAACCACTTATTAGTTCTGCATGCTTTATTGCTGCATGTATCTATGAGGCAGCCTCCAAAGCACAATCTTTTATAATCACTGGTGTTGGTGACTTATATTCCCACACACGTGGCTGAACAGCAACAACTTTGCAGGGTTGGTGAGCACTGAAGAGCTACACAATCCTGACTTCAGGAGAGCAGGCTGGGAGAAATATTGAAAGGGAGAAGTTTCATCCATTAGTTGAGAAATCAACTCCCTGGGCCCTGGGGCACAGGAACTGAGAGGCTTTTAGAGCTGAGACAAACAACACAAGCAAGGTGAGAACTTACTATCTCTGTATCCTGGAGACAATAGTGCTGAAAGCTGCCTGAATATCAGCGGAGGAGCATGTGCAGACCACTGGCAATGTATGCTTTTGCAAGACATCTGATAGGTACTGAGGAGAGAACAGAACATTTTGTAGTCCTTTTTTTGGTACAGTTTGTCACGAGAAGAAAACGTACCTCCCCAACCTCTTAGGAATGCTCATGCCCAAAACTGGGCACTCTCTCCGTGTCTGATTTGTAAGTGATATGGCTGTTTCTCCAATACCTTGTCCTTGTGCAGCAGCTGAAGGAAGGCCTTTCCTCTAGAAAAATGGAAACATCTTCTTGACAGACACTTAGGGCATATCCCAAACATGGCAATGATAACTCTGAAACAGCACAGTTTTTATGGCTACAGAGGGCAGGACAGCAGCAGAAGGCTGTTCACCTAGCACACAGCACTGGGTAAGAGCAGATACTGTCTACCTGCCTGCTTCTAGAACTGCAGTTGCACCTCTCTGATTTCAAAAGGATTTAAACAAATGCAATACTCTGCCCACCCTTGAGCACTGAAAAAAGGGAAGGGTGCTACCAACATACCTGTTCCTCATGAGGGACTGTTTCCCCTCCATGCAGTTAATGGGGAACACCACACAACTTGGGTACACATGGACATAATTATTGCACTTAGCAATTATCTCACACTTTCAAATCCAGCACTCCTAGTTTATACACCCCAGTCAATGTTAGCTTCATGTCCTCTGATACTGCAGGCACAAGCTGCCAGAACTACTGGAAGATGACCTACAATACTGTATGTCCATCTCTAGAAGGCATTTCTCTGTCTTCCAAGGATAGACAAAGTGGAACCAGTAGCTCAGATGGTATTTTTGCTCTCTCACACATTGAGACTCTAGTTCTTCCAGAAGCAGAAAGCCAAACCAGACAGTGTAACTCCACAAGCCTGGCACAAGTTCTCCAGGTGACAGTCACCCAGCACATGTTTACTGGTGCTCTTCCATACATATCTTATTGCTTTTTCAGAATAAGGTTGCAAAAGGAAAAAAATCTGCTCGAAACCCGTAACAAACCACTCTGTTGCCAGCAAAAAAATGTTCTGCTAAGGGTTCTCCTTAACACAACTATCACTCGGAAATGACAGGGTGACATACCTGCAGTCAGGAATCACAAATGCATGTGCACAGCTACAGAACTGACCTGAAATATTTTCTCCTGTGTTCACCACCTGTGCCTAGAAATCTCAGCCAAAAGCACAGGTCAGACCTCCCTGCTTTCTTTATTCCAGTCTACCACAGTTTAGAAGTAGGCTTTTGAGTGCAACAGTCAAACCATTCCCAGTGTGCTGCTAACCAGAAGGAATGGCATTTTATAGAAGAGAAAACATCTCTGTGGAAAGACTCAGGTGGCAAAAGCTTTACAAGATCCACAGCACCTCCTGGGCAAATGAAATCCAACCTGTAGGCACTGAGCACTCAGTATGCTGCCAGCCCCCACGCACCACCACTGCTCTTCCAACCAAGCAACAGAACCTACTTGGTTAGTGGTAGAGCTCAAGGCCTGTCCATTCCTGAGGAGGAACAGTGCAGGAGAACTGGGCTTCAGGTAACATCTCCTGCCTTTACCTGGCCTTGCCAGTCAGATGTATTGACAAGAATAATGTTTTCTGGCAGCTGGTCGTCGGAAACCAGGATGTGATTTAGTTGATCATACACTGTTTTCCTGGGGATCTGGAAATAAAGAGACAGAATAGTAGGAGATGTCACCTCTAACCATCAACCCACCAGCTCCAGTTCTTGCAATTCATGAGAGGCAGCTGTGCATGGCTGGCCAGTCACCCCATCAGCAAAAGTACACTAGTAGCACACAGGCTGCTGGGACTGACACTCAGCAGCTTCAATATTAGTCACCTTGGATTTGTTTGCCATTACTCCTGCCATGCGCTTCTATTTACATCACTTTATACCAAATAACAGTAGCCCAATTATTTAGAATTCATAAAAGCCAGGAAAAATCTCCTTCAAGGAGGGAAGTAAGTGAGTCTTGCAGCTAACAAAAGCATGGCACATATGCTGTGCACAAGTCAGTTCCCTACTGCAATCCTAGCAATCTGCCTTATTTCAAAGGAGTAATTCCTCAACACATCCCGATTCATTTCTCATTCTAACAATCTGTTCCAGTGTTTTCAGTTTATGGCTGGCTGACAAAACAACAAGCTGGCAAATCCCAATAGATTGGATGGAAGAAACAATTTTAGCCAAGACATAAATTCCCTCCTTCCTGAAGCTGTGGGGCCCAGTTTCTTTCCAGCAGGGACAGACCTTGGACCAGAAGGAAAAGAACCACAGGAGACAGTTGGAGAAGAGGAAAAACCTATGAGTGGCTGGAGAGACACCAATCTTTATCACACCTGTAAGTGGTGCCGTGTGTCTGGAGAGCGCTCATTGTCCAGGCTATTGGCCCTCTCGTTCTGTGGCCTCACTGGCTGCCTCTCCTTCAGGGATGTGCTTCTTCCCCGGCGTCCCGTCTGCTTCCCTTCAGACCTGCTAGAGAGATGTGCTTACTTTCCAGAGCTGGCTTGTATCCTAGTGAGACACATCTCCCAAATCCCAGATCTCCCAGTCTGGCAATCTCAGTAATGTGAGTGGAGGTGCTGGGGAATTGCGCACGTAGATCTGAGTTAGCATGAGACCTGTTAATTCTGCTTCTGATAGTGCAGAGTGCATGGTTCAGCTACAAAGCACATTCCCAGGAGTCCCAGGAAGACTTCCACAGCCCATGCTTAGATCCACGCCACTGCTCTGCTATTGCTACACCAGCATAATAGGATGCACCCATGCAAACTGCAGTCACACATCCCAAAGCAGCACAGAAATACCTCCGAAGAACATCTAGTTACTTGCAAATGACTAGAGAAACTATACCATGGGATTGCTGAAGCCCACTCTCACTATCCCATTTAGGAAGGTTTAACAGGACACAGGTTAGAATTTTTGAGGGAAAAATCAGTATCAGATATTGACTCAGCAACAGTATCTTTGAGCAAGCAGTTCCAGAGTTCTATAAAACTTCCTTGGTCGTGGAGCAGGTACAACACAGGAGACAGAAGCAGCCTCAGAGCTGTGCTGCCCTTCAGGGTTCTGAGCATTCATTTACCAAGACCCATTGTTTGAGTGCCCAAACACAAGGAAGGTGTCCTTGCAGTCAGTGGCATTGTGACTGAATCCTAGCATGCTGTCCATGACTTCCTGAGCAGCCCTGCAGCACGCACAACATTGTTCCCCCTTTCTGTACCTGGTGGACGGGATGATGAGGGACTCTGTCTTAGTGATCTTCCCACTGGGTGGGAGCTTCTCGACAAACACATCTGGTGTGGGGAGTTCAGCCTCCTGGACCTCAGCTTGCTGGTTAGACTCCTGCAAAAACACAGGGAACAGAGTTACCAGGAACAAACTCTCCCCTCTGTCTCACCCGGAGAGCTTAGCTCTGGGTGGGGCACATGGAGCCTGCCTCGCTGCCAAAAGAGAGAAGCCAATATTGGCTCTCTGGGGGTACCAGTTCCCAGCTCTGCTTCACAAAGGAGCTGGAGATAGGAAAGGTGTTCAGATGTGCTATTTGGAACAGGCACTCTCCCAGCTAAAAGCCAGGTGTATGACTCCACATGCAATGTAGATTAATTCAGCTTACCCAAATGAACTAGGAGAGAAAGACATGGGACAAATGTTACACACTTCCTGTCCCCAGCAGAGCAACTTAAGCTTTGGGATTTTTACCCCAGGACCAGCTTGATTTCTGCTGTTTCAGCTTTAAGTAACACTTCTGGCTGACAGAATGGAACAGGCCTGAGAAACCCTTTTCGGGATGGTACACGTGCTCAGTGGTATACTTTGGGCCAGCCTTCCTCAAGCCAAGAGCACGGCTGTTTGAACAGAAGGCCACATAGAGCACTTCAGTTGCAAAAGGCTGAAAGACAAGAACCTCCAACAACTGAGGGCAGGAGGAGAGCTCAGTGTTCACTGCAGCTGATGTTGCCCATGGAAGTTGTGTTGTATATGCAACTGTATGGACAGACAAACATGGCACAGAATGCATCTCACAGCTGACACCCAAACTGATAGGAGGAACATCAACAAATGCATTTTCAACTTACATAAGAGACAGTGTCAGAAATACTGTCTCCTGTATGTTTGGTTCCAAGACTTTTTGTCTTTTCAGGCACTTCTACCTGCTTGAGAGGAGAAAAATTATCAGGAGGTTTAGCACCAGCACAGTTTCCAGCCACACTCTATGGATCAGGCTGTTCAAAAGATACAGTTCTCTGTTCAAACATCACACAGAACTGCAGGATGATCAGGAGTGTTTCCTGATCACACCAGGACCAAACACATTAGTGTAGGATGGGGCAAAGCTCATGCACAATACAGAGTAGAGGCATGGAAGTGCCCTGGAACAGGATCAACACTTTATGCACCCAATATATCCATGAGGAGATGAAAAAGGGGGGTGAGCTGCCTCTCAGTGTTTGCTCTTAGCCATCATGAAAAATATCCCAACAACAGTAAGGTAAAGTCCTTCCACACAGTCCCTAAAACTCCCAGGCAACATCGCCCATCCTGGCAGTCATTTCAGGCACATGGAAATCTGAAACTATTCATACCATTAGCAAGTATTCAACACATAACCTGAGGATGTATCCTTAAGTTAATATAGTACTTGCATTAAAAAAGAAAACAAAACAAAAAACCCAAATCAGCCAAACAAAAAAACCCCATCCCCCACTGCTTCCCCCTCACTAAAACCCCAAGCAAACATGTTTTCTTAGCAGAAAATTCCTATCTATCTCTGCATCCAAGTCTTTGAAGGAATTCAGAGAGGGTGCTCTAATTTACACATGCAAATAGAGATAATGCAGGTCTGCTGTATTATCTGCACATAGGTAACTGCTGAAACATGACTTACAGGACTTGATGGTTCTCTCTGGCTCCTGATGCTGTGGATGCTACCAATTTCTGTCTGAGAACTGGAGTGGGACAGTCCTTCAAAATAGGGTCTGAATAAGGAAAGCAAAATGAGTTTTTTATCAAAACACTGACAGGGAAAGTCCAACACATTCACAGCAAAGCAACATGACTGTTCCCTGGGGGTCTTACTACTCCCCAGTGGTTCCACTAAAACTTAGAGGCTACTTTTGAGAGGAGAGGAAGGTCTCCAGGACAGTAAGAGAAGCGAGAAAGTCCAGGGAAACCTGTCTAGCCCTGACACTGACTGACTGATCTCTATCTAATGGACCCAACATGTCACCTGTCACACAGGAGACTATTTTGATAAAGATCTTAACTGGGAATGCTTGCACGCTCTCACACTGCACACCGAACAGCAGCTTTTGCTTCCATAAAATCCAGAGCAGGCACGTGGGTCCAACATTTTCCCACAGCAGAACAGAATGCACGTTCACCCCACACAAGCATGTGTGTCCTCACCAGGTGCACAGTTTCACACTGCCGATCTTGTTTCACGTAGCAAATGCTGATTGAACTACACAACATTCCAGACAGGGTCTAGCTCCTGACTGAAATACAGCAACCAGAATTACTGCCTCCCCTCCCACCCCCCGATACTCTGCTCCTGCAGGTAAGTGACTCTGGGTGCTAATATGCATTTTATTTCCAGCTTGCATCTGGATTTGGCTGTCAGCCCTAGGCTCCAATTACACATTTGCTCAATAAGATAAGGTAGCACACACACAACCAGATTGCATTTCCATGCAAGAGGCAGCTCATCACGCCAGGCTACAAGACTCAATTACAATTTAAGGAACTGATTTTTTTTTTTTTTGTTGCAGGGAAAACCTGCCTCACCACATCCTCTTCAAGATAGGAATACAAAAACTGGACACAGAAAACTAAAAAGTGTCTCTCCAGGATCAGACACAGTAAGTTCTTATTCCAGCGTTATTCCAGTAATCACATATTTCAGTTAGCTCCTCGACTCTCAGTGTGTACAGTAAAACATTTTGGCTTGTTTCAAACCCACTGCTTAACACATCTACTTCCAAATCCCTTCAAGGTAGGGCCTACCAACTGGTGGTATCTTGGGTCAAGCTCCAAAATACTTTTGTAAGTCTGCATCATTTATCACTGCTGCTCCAGTCTATCCTCAACATCTTCTGGCTCACTGATAGGGAACAAGACACTCCAGACTAGAATCTATTCTTAGCCCAGCTAGGTTATTCTACATTAATGAGTATATTGGTACACTTGGTAATTGGCCAGCATTTAGCAGGTCCTATTCTGACCAACTGCAGTGGTCAGTACCCTGATGCTTTGTTTCACCGAAGGTCTGAGCATGCAACCACACACCAGTCAGAAGCACGAGTACAGCTTGAACAGTCTCATGTCTTCAGTCTTCACTGGGCATGGATGTGACACGGCTCTGTTAGCTCAGGGTTCTGCATCTGCTCAAGACCCTGAGCTAGAGATCCTCTGCTCAGTTCCACAGTGCTGTGACTGACCTACACATCCGTGCCCACAAAAAGCCCTTTCAGAACAGGTTTGAGTGTATCTATGTGTGCCGCAGTCAGTACCCTCAGGCCCTGAGGAATTGTTTCCTGTAGTTCTGCTTCCTTAATCCTTGCAAAGACTTTCCACACAGGATATTACTAGCCTTTCCAGAAAGACAGTTCTGCCTTGCCCATCCCTGCCACTACTTCTGCAGCTTCCAAACACACCATCTTCTGCCTGCCTGTCAGCAATTCCTACTCCTGTGCTCAGGTGGCAGGGCAGCAGAACATCTGCAAAAGGAACAAGGAAGAACTGAGGGGAAGTTACACCCCACACCCACTAACCCAAGCTCACGAACAGTCCTTCCCGTTCTTACAACACACACTAGAGCTCCAACGAGGGGGAAAACCAGAATGGAGAGGTGAGTATAAAACCAACATTTGATCTGTGCTGACACTGTGCATGGTCTTTGTCTGGCCCAGCATAAGCTGTCTCACACTTACTTTAACTTTGGTTTTGGAGTGCTCAAGACACTGTCATCATCTTCCATTTCTGGCCCGCTATCACTGGGGTTCTCTATATCCAGCGTGTCATACAGAAGGTCCAAATCCTCCTCCACCTCTGGAACGTGCTCTGCTGGGTCCTGCTCTGAATCCAGAACCTACACACAGGACAGAAACAGGTATCACCAACCCTGTTTAGGAGCCAGCCCAATCCCATGTCATCTGTACTTCCCCCAGCACTGCAGTACACCAGCCCTGGAAGCAAGATTCTATTCCTGGTGCTTGGATACTATATCAACAGGAACACTAGGTATATGAGAAATGCTTGTTTTGGATCAAGCTTGTCAGTGTCTGGTTAAGCAGGCTTTTCATACTGGACTAGGCATCCATGAGCAAGCCATTTAACTATACGTTATGTCCATTATTTAACCACATTCTATAAAAAACGCTTTTAAAAAGGCCCCCAGGGAGTCCTGGTTTTCTTAGAACCAGTACAAAATTCCAGTATTCCCAACAGTGTAACCTGTCTTGAGTTTTACTGAAAAAGCTGCCCTGACCTCTCCTGATTTGATACCCAAAAGTGTCCACAGGAGGCGCCTGAAACCTGGATGAGGATCCACTGCCACCTACACACATGGCAGAAGAGAACAGATACCTCACAATAAACTTTCACGGGTTGCTTCACACGTACCCCAGAGTAAGCAGGGAGCTGTGCCCAGTTCAGAGTTGCTTTTTGAGTGGCAGCTGTGGAAAAGCAGCAGCTTCAGCTGTCTGAGCCCTTAGCTATTGGCGCTGACTCTGCTGAGCTAACTTGGGAAGAACAGCAAAGCTAACAGGACTGTTCGGAAGCACAAGAAAGCACGAGGAGTTAGTCACTCTTTCCCACAAGCCACAAAAACCAACACACACAGCCATGCAGCCAACTGAGTTGTTAACTGCTTTTATATTAGATACTTAATGTTACACTGTGGTTCTGGATCTGTTTCATCATTTTCAGCTATGACCAAACAGCTGACTCCTGTGGATGTGCACTCCCTATGCAAGTTTTTCATGTCTTGCCTGGCTGTTCTAGTAAGATGATCAAACAGGCTGGTATTTAACTTCACAAGCAATATACACCATAGATTGTTTGACTTTGAAAGGGTCAAAGATAACTTCAAAGCAGTCTGTAAAACTAATGGGTATGCACATGGCTGCCAAAATCTGCTTTTGATAAAACTTGGTCTAGAAAATGTTTGCTGACATTTAGCAGTTGGCCCTCAAGCCTCCATGCAAGGCCAGGGTGTAAGGTAAGGTCACATCCTCTGCAGACTTGAAAACACAATGAAGGAAACCATGGGGAAACTGGAGAGTGTTTCTGAAGACTAAAGCAAGATGCACCAACCAGAGGGCAACACACAAGACAGGAAGGCTTACAGAATGAATTACTCACCTCATCAGACACTTTAAACCTCTTCAGCAATGCCACAACCTTCTGTTTGAAGTTTTGTTGCTGCAAGTTAGAGACACTTTTACATAAGCAAAGCATTAAGTGAACTGTTTTCTCCCCATCTGCAAAAAGCCCAGACACACCTCACAGTGGTGCTCTAGCTGCTGCCTCAAATCAAACAACTCCTGGCACCACAGACTACACCTCTGCTGTTCTTACATGGAAATCAGCTTTTCCACACCTATGATAATTTCATTCCTGCATTACCACAAACTCATTCCACCAAGCAATATAAATCTTCTGGCCCTGACAGATGGCACACCACTCTTGGTTGGACACACAGTAGATAACAGATCATTTTATCTACCAGATCACCTCCTGTACCTGTTCAATATATCTTTGGCAAACATTTGACCACCAATTTTTCTGATTCTTAACAAGGGTGAGCCAACACATGTATCTACACACTACCCAAAAAACAAATACAGTTTTCACCACCTAAGCACCATTTTTTTTTTTTTTTGAGCTTGCAGTTCATCCTGGCAGGTTCATTTCTTTGACCAGCAACACTGCAGAAAAGTTGTGGGGCTTGTCCTTAGCTCTTGTCCCTATCACAAAAATACTTCCAAAGTCATAGCCCCAGATCTTGGACACTAGCAAGCACCAAGTACAAAATAACACACTTGCATGTTTGCTTGCCCCCAAGAGTTCCCTCTTTCGCAGGATGAAACAGCTGAGATTTACCAAGAGCAGCCCAGCCCTTCTCTGCCTGTCACTGACCAACCCAATATGCACAGTCTGAAGAAAAGAAAGATGAGAAGGGCTCAGGTTTGCGTGCTGGTACAAAGCATTAGAGGTGACATCCCTGGGTGAGGAATGAGAAAGTGGCTGGCACCAGGACACTCTTAGGTGAAAAACACTGCTCATTTGCTGGCTCTCCTTGCAAGTCCAACTGCTTGGTTCCACTCTGGCCTCAGATACTTCATACAAACCCACGTCTTCAAAATTAGCCCTTGACCTCTGACCTCATCCTGCAAGCTGCAGCTACCTCCTAGACAGCTGAAATTTAGGTGAAATAAATGCACCAGACTCTTCAAAGACTTCCCCGTTTCTGTCCCCAGTGCACCCGTGAGGCCAAGATGTTCTCATGAGAGTGACGTTTTCCTCTAGTTCAGCACATCAAGCAAAACTATCCATCACACAGACCAGCTTGGACCAGCTGTGCAGTCTGTGGAAGGAGGACATGGCAGGCAGTAGGTGACAGGGAAAGAGCTGTTTGCTTTTCTGAATGGTTTGACAGAGAGGGGATTCAGTTTGGAGCTGGGCTGATGTTAACTAAAGTGGCAGCACCAAACCCATGTTTGCACCACTCACACGCAGTGGAGATTCACTGTGAGTTCAGAGGTCAGGGCTAGAATACACATGCCTATTATGAGCTGCTTTCTTAATAATCAAGTGGTGGATTTTATCCTAGTTGGTCACTGACACTTCAAAACAATAGTGAAGACACCAAGGATATGAACTAGCACACTCCTGATCTCACTGAAAGGGTCTTTATAGTGCCAGATTCAGATCAAAACAGGGTTTATGTCAGACCATATAAAAACATGGATTTCAGAAATAGCCTTACAGGTGGTACAATAATCGCCAAACTTAGGAGTAAGACCAAAACCAAACCTAACCCATCCCAGCGATTCCAAGTTACCATCATCATGGACATGCATAAACACTCATGCAAGCAAAAAGCTGCATTATGGCCTGGTCAAGCACAAGTTCTGCTCTACAGAAGTGCAGCATTGCAAGCACACTCATGCTTGTGTGAGAGGGTGGATAGCTGCATGCATCTTTCCAAAGTTTCTCTCTCTACATACACAATATCCAGCTATTTCTTTTGCCTCAGCACCACATGCAACACCTCATGTTTGTCTGTCAAACTCCAGACCCTGCCCAAGCTACTTCATTTTGAAACCATCCTGCTCGCCTCTCCCATGCAGAGCACATATTGAAAAGATTTCCTTCACTTACAGCTACTTTCAGGACTTACATGAGCATGGATCCTCCACTGGCTTCTTCAGTGGGGGTGGAAATTCATACACTTGGCATGATTTTTGGAGCTCCTTAACCTTGCAGCCAAAGGACACTCAAGAAAGCACATGCACACACCTTGGATGGTCCAACTCCCTGAACTGGCTGCTTTTGCTAGCTCTTTGCATGCTGTGATTGTGACCCCAAGCTCTCTGCTGGGCCAGCATGCCTAGTACTGCTGCTCCCATAAGCCACATGCACTGCACATCCTGGCCAAACCCCATCAGTGTTAGTAAAACTAATTTCCACCGACCCTGGTTATGGACGTCGTTCTTACTATCGATCTCCGCTGCTTCTTGGGCTTCCCAAGCTCATACTCATCATCATCCAAATCCTGAATAGAAAGAGGATTCCTGTGTTACCTTTGTGATTCTGTAATACGTCAGCATTTAAGTACTAAAAAGGTTCCCTCTATGAAGATGAACCTGCTGCTCTGTCTTCCAGTATGCAAATGCATTCAGTATTTGCCTTAATTGTAGTTATGATGGCAGAGGGAAAAGGAAGTGAACCAGGTCTGCAGAGAGGAATAGCAGCTTGAAGAAGCAAAACAGCCCTAGTTTTGCATTCAAGGAACAAGGACAGTCACAGTCCAACATTTTGGTGGGTTCCTCTCTCAGTACCCCTTCCAGAGGTGGAAGGCAGGTGATGCCAGAGTCTGAAGGTAAATAAGATCCAAACTCAAAAGCATCTCAACAGTGGGTTCTCTGTAAGGACCTATTTCGCAAAAGACTAAAGACTGCCACAGATCCCACTGGCCCTTTAATTACAGCTGGGGATCCAGTTGGGCTCTTTGAATCCAATCAGCACTATTGAAGCAACCAAGTGATGCCTTGACCATTAAGCAGAGAAATACAAGGATAGTAATGTTTTTTAAGGGAGCTCACATCCAAACGCATGAACAGATAAATCAGAGCATAGTAGAAGAAACAGGTTGCTCTGCAGGCCTTCTCCACTGCAGTTAAACACTTGGTAACAGTTGTGCACTGGCATGGTTTAGCTAAAGAAACACACCTTTAGTTTCAAGCATGAGCTGAGAGTGTACATGCTCTACTGAGTTCACATGGAGAAACCATGCCCTAAACAGTACCTGGCCCTGTACGGCATCATCACTGGCCTCCTGCTCAGAAGAGAAGCTCTCGTACTCCTCCTCGGAATAGTTGTCTGAAAGGGAAGGAAAGAGGGGAGAGATCCTGTGAAACTCCTTTCAGGTGAGGGCACAGTCTCATGTCAGGAGCAGAGAAGGCCAACTAAGTCACAAATCAAGAAAGGAGGCACACAAGAAGATAAACAGGCATCTATCTGTGCTAGAACCACTGAGATGGAAACTATCTCAGTGTAAGGAACAAGGAGAAACACACCCAGTAAGAAGGAAGGACCAGCACACAGATAAGGCTCCTTCACACACCACCTCCATTTATCCTGGAAAGAACCACCTCATAGATAGCAGAAAATAAAGGGGTTTCTCCACAGGGGAAATTATTTTTCCCCCTAACATGGGCATAACTGACCTAAAGGATCAAGTAAAACATGACAGGAGAGTCTGAATCCTTTACTGAAATGACACTTGGGGTGAGCTGCCTGGACTCAGGCAACAACACCCAAGCACCTGTGTGCACTACCTTCAACAGGTTGCTCTCGTAGCAGTGAGAAGGCTGGCGCCACATAAAAAGATCATCACAAGTAGAAACCCAGTGTCTTCCCCATACAGTGCACAACACCATGGATTTACACTCATTAAACCAGGCCATCTACACCCCTCAAACCAGGCCCTCATCCACAGCAAAACATGTTACAGGCTTGCAGGTCCCAGCTAAAGTTCATGAGATTTATTGTAGAACACTCAAAAGAAAATGAAGATGGAAGAGGAGCTTAAATGTGAATATTCTGAATACAACACTGTTATCCAGGTGAAAAGCTACAGGTTCTCAACACATCCACCAGTGATGCTGGGAAAGTGTTGGTGAGAACACAGCTAACCCTTGCTGGATGGCTCATGCCTGGCGTGACATGGAGGAGAGGCTTTGATAATTCAATCTCCCACTCCTGTCACACTCCCTGCTTACACAGCAACACATCTGCAAAGTGGATTTTCTTTGCATTAATCACTTATAGACACAGCAACTTATGCAAACCAGCTCTCCTTTGTCCCAGGAAGCATCTAAGCCCCAGTGGGGTTTAACTCCAGCTAGTTCAAGAAGACACTGGTCCTCAGAGCATGTGATAGTACTCTTACCTGTGGACTTGATTTTCTGGCTGGCCTGCATGGTGCTGTCTTCATGGTCAATTGGCTGACTTGACAAGGAGAAGATCCAGATTTCTGCTACCTTCACTGCAGCCTCTTTGATGTTGCTGAAAAGGCTCAGAACCTGGCCACCTTCTGTTGGGTGCTGCATGACCTGGGACAGAAATTAAGCAGCATAAATCTGCATTTAAATGTATTTACACTTGCATCATTTGCATACTACAAGAGTTGGTTATGTTAATAGAGTTACTCCACATTTCCAAGAACAGAGGCAAGCCAAGACTCTGCAACCGCAGAAGCCACTTGCAGGCAACACACACCGTTAGTTGAGGTTTTGTCTGACTACTAATGAAAGTGCTGGAAGGAAAAAAGATTCATTCTGAGCTTAACACTTGATTGGCTCATCCTCAAAGCACAGTACTTGACTACCTCATTACTGTGTATTGGTTTCCACAGCACAGTACTGATTTGAATTACCAAGATACCTACCTTACGAGCACCTAATTAAGGATCATAATTTTGTCTTAAAGCCCAGCAAAACAGCCCGTAAAGGCAAAAAATGCTGGTGAGATAAAGGTGCAAAGTGCTTCCTAAAGAAAAAAAACCCTGCTCCAGAGAGCTGATATATCCATCTCAGAGGAACTGAGTGATAATGATGCAATCGGCCAGGAAAAACAAGACAATGGTGGAGGCTGAGGGACATCTCTGTGCAGGTTTCTCCTTTCTTTGCCACTCACAGGGCTCTCCCCAGAATTTAAGTCCTCTGTTCTTCTCCTGTCTCCCAAGAGTCAGCAAGTACATCCTCAAACTTGCACCTCAGCTTTTCAACACACAACAGCTGGTTTGTCAGCTCCTCAAGTGGCTCTGAACAGACCTGAGCTGATGAGGAACATCTGCCTCTGCTCAGATCCACAACTCCAATTCCCTGCTTTGTTTCAATAGCTACAAGAACTATTTTTTCCTTTTCTTAAGAAATGAAACAGTGCAGTTTAGGGGTCATTATCCTACAAACTGCAAATGAAAGGTGGGGAGCTCGTAAGATTTGTTTTCCTGAAGACTTCAATTTCATAAATATTCCAGCTGAGCTGAAGAGCAGCTATTTCCTAACATGGGGCACCTTTCAACACTTTTGACCTTCTGACCTCAGTCAGCTGACACTACAAACAAACATAAGAAAAACCACATGCAGCAGCAGCAGCAAATGCCCAAACCAACCTAGAAGTTCACTGATATGTCTAATTAATGGGCCCACATGTTTTCTGCCTTACAGCAGTATTTAATTTCTAGTTCTTCAACAAATCAAACATAGTACAGAAAAACATTAGCTGCAACACCACAAACTTGGCCAATTCAAATGAGGAGTTCACCATTTACTGCAAGACTGAGGGAAGCTGAACTCAGACAAGAGAAGCAGTCTTTATAATGAATTATTTATACATTAATAACTCATCACAGCATAACACCAGCTTATTTTGGATAAAAATTACTTGTTGACAGAATGGAGTCTGATGAAAAACACTGGTATTAAGCCGAACTTGGTATTGCTAAGCCCATCCCTAAATACTCAGAAACAGAAACAGCAGAGATTAAGCAGGGCAAGAAATAATGAAGCATGGAGCTGCACCATTCAGAAAGCCTTAGTGAATAATTTATCCATACTTGATTCCAGAATTAATTTAATCATTTACTTCTCATGAATAGAACTCCACCTACATTTCCAACAGCCATGAAATACAAATGGCAGAAGGTGTTTCAAACAAAGTGGGAGAAATTACTTAATCCTCAGCTCTCATACTGTGGCACTGAGAAGCACAGCTAACTTTGCTTTAACTTTACCATTTCTCAGGGTTTGAAGGCTTGTCCAAGTAACTCTATCTGTCTTCTTCTGCACTTTTGATCTGGAACCCCTAACTCTAAAAGAGCCACAAAACAATAATAAAACCCTCACAAGGTCATAAGCTAGCCTTGTGAAAGCTTTAGCTCTCAAGATATGATGCAGAAAATGCTCAGTATTATTACTCCATAGTAAAACCTGTTTAAAATATTACCCTGTGAGTATTGATTATGGCTATTAAGACAGCTATGTGAAATCCTGCCAGGTACTTCTCAATGAGGAAAATAACAATGGATTTGAAGAGAAGGGAAAACATCCACCTCTGTAAACAGAGACCATGTCAAGTGGAGCTCACCTCAGCCATGTTGATAGACCCCACAGCCAGGGTCTTGTAGCCTAAAATGGTTCGGTTCTTGTACCGCTTCCGTCGCTGCAGCATGATCTGAAGCTTGTTGCCTTCTCTCTTCAAGAAGTGAGGGTACTGCAGTGGGAAACAAAGAAAAAGTTCATGATGTTTCTTGAAAATATCTCCTGAGCTCCCTGCTCCACAAGTAACTTCCATTCCCAGGGATTAACCCCAGGGCTTTTAGATGTGCCTACAGCAAACCCACACTCTGTGGACAATTCTTTGTTATCCCCCAGAAGGCTTCACATCTACCCAAAGAGCTCAGCCAAGCACACCAAAAACACAGTCCAGGGGCACAGAGCAGCTGTTCAGTTCAGGAAGGGCTGAACCCAAGAATGGTTCCAGGGAGATGAGTATTCTCCAAGAGATTTTCCCCAACAGCTAAATAGAGGCTGTCTAGAACTGGAGCCCCAGAGGTGCTGCCTGGAGCACAGGCTGCCCTGCAAACAGTGGACAAATAGGGCATTCCCAATCAAAGGCTGCTTCCATTGCAGGCAAGACCTACTTTTTCTTTTTCCTTGGAACATTATGAAAATAACTTCCTGCCCATCAAAATACTTGACAAATACAAATACCAAATGCCACCAGAAACTCCATAGATATTAATTTGCAGTCCAGAGCAAGCCCAACTGCTCCACAGGGAGCTGGGAGCAGCGGCCACACAAACAAGAATACTAATTAGCTGATTGCTCTGCAAGGGCAAGATCTACTTGCCCAAGGAAGGAACCTGCAGAGAAGAGGAATAGCACTCCACATAATTAAAAGACAACCTCAAAACACACAGAGCCTGTGACTTTACAGATGTGCAACATTCCTAAACAAGGATGGAAGAAAGTTATTAGAGGGAAGCGGCAAGAAGGGCTCAAAAAGCCAGAGGCACCTTTCACATTTCCCATCTCCTTGCTTCTCAGGCCCTTCCATGTGCTGAAAGGGCAGTAGGAAAGAGGGACTCTTTGCTCTCGGCTCAAAGCATTTGGGCCACACCAAGACTGGTTAAGTAAAAGCCTACAACGAAAGTTCAAAGTCATGCTTGGTCCCAGGCTAGCTTGACCTGAGTGTGTTCAGTTTTCAGGGCTTAAACTGCATGGCTCAAGTCCATACATGTGTTGAGTTTCTATTTTTCAAAGGTGGCCACCTCTGATGAGCATTCAGAGAGGTGGCAAAAGAAAGGTACAGAGAGACTCAAGCTACTCAGGTCCTCTGTTACAAGCAAGGGCCTCCAGAAGAAAAGCTGAGCCATTTGCAGAGCACAGATCAGCTGTTTTTAACACCAGCCATGACTTACCAACTCTACAAAATTGTTTCAGGCAAAACTTTTCAGCAATTGTCAGTTAGTGACAGAGATTAGAGAGGAAAACAGTTTGGCTCAAAACATGTAAAACCAAGACTTTTAGAGAAAGCACCAAGCACTTCAAGGCACCTTCAAGGGGTGAGAAGGGGCCATCACACACACCAGATCAGTGAGAGTTAAGGCAAGACATTTTTTCTGAAGCCCACTGATGTAATTACTGAAGTAATCCCTTCCATATGGAAAGGTTTATTAGATTAAAGACAGGAATTAAGTGCTCTGGAGAGCTGTGATATTGCTCTTGGAATATCTGGGGAATTTCAGTCAATTCTGGGACACTCACAGAAGGTCAAGAGAAACAGGCATTCCAGCAGTAAGGGTGATGGTAGCTCACCTGCCAGAAAGGCTACTGCTGGTCTAGCCCTAGTTAGAAGGTGAAACTGACTCCAGTCTTACACAGCTGTGTAATAAAGCAACAGGAAACTCCTCCCTTCAGTTTGAGTGGAGCCTTGCCAGACACAAGGGGCTGCTCACTGTCTGCCAGCAGCACTGTCACCTCTGGCTCAGCTCTGACAAAGAAACACTCTGTGCAAAGGACAAGAATGTCACCCAGGAGAAGGAGCTGAGCAGGCAATGACTGTGAAGGTATGAGGGGCTGCAAATCCAGGCAGGTAGCACAAAGCAAGGTATAAGGTTTGAAGAGCTGACAGTGCAATATGAAGATACTGACTGCTGCAAGACACCAAAACCTTCTTGTTCTGTGACACCCACATGCTTTTACATTGTGGCCCATCACCAGTCTCAAATATATCCCAGGCACTAAATTCAGACTATGTCTGACTTAAGCTGCAGTTGTTAGTTAGGAGTAGCTTCCAGCCATTGTCCAATTAGGTAACAACAAAAGCTGTCAAAAATCCTGCTGTGGTGTTTCAGGAATACTTCTCAAGCCTTACTGCATCCAAGACCACTGATCCTTCACGCCGTCAGAGACCAGCAGCACATCTCTGCTTTAAGCTCACTCCCCTCTTCTGAAGGCTCAGTGTCACGAACATCACTCTCCCCTATTCTGGCTCAATTTCCAGCCCCATCAGGGGAAACAGAGTTAAAGGCAATGCTCTGCATCCTGCTGCAGCATTGCTCTGAGACCCAGAAAAAACCCCAACCATATTCCCAATTAATTCCAAAATGATCTGCAGACTTGCTCCTTGCTGACACAGTTCTGGCAGAGGGAAATCTGGCTCATCTTACAGCTCTGCTCCCAACCATGGGAAAGCTGCAGCCGCAGGACCCAGGTGTACATATTCCTGGCATGTTGCTTGCTTATACCTGTTCACAAAAGAGGGGATGCAGTTAACCCAGTCTGTGAGCTGCATCAGGACAGAACAAGCCATCTGTGTATCTGCTTGGGCAGCTGCAGGGTTATCATCCATCTGCAATGAAATCTTACCTGCTTCAGATCTGCACAGATCTGAGTAACAACCAGACTCACATCATCACTTCAACCTCTCTCCTTACCAGACCAAATGCCTGCAGTCAAGTTCTAACCAACAGTATCAAAACACAGATAATTGAGATTCCAGATATGAATGCTTCTGAGTGTCTGGCTCTGCTCTGTGTTCAAGAACCTCTCTCGTTTGCAGCAAGCCAGCCTCTACCTACCTTCCTTCCCTTCTCAGAAGGCAGCAGCGGGGCAAGACACTTTGAGGAAAAGGGGAAGCAGTGAAATGCAGTTGCTCCAATTCACAGCTATTTCTGTGACTCTAGAGCCAGGAGTAACTGTAAGTACACTGCTCCTGCATCCCCAAATGGTGTGCCTCCTTCGCTAACTCCAAATCAGAGGTTCACCTGACTCATTCCTACTACTGCCTTCTGACAATCCATGCCACCCCCATGGCTGCCATCCTCTGGTGCCCACTCATCAAGAAAATAACAAAAGGCAAAAAAGAGCCATCCAGTTCTGCTCCAGTTCCTGTCACAGCCATAACTTGAAGAGGACAGACTGCAGAAAGTCTTCATGTTCCTGGGCTTCAAAATCAGGATGCATGAGGAAGGTCCCCTAACACTGAACTAGCACCCAGCTTCAGGCACTCAGTGCTGAGAGGCAATTCAGACAAGTTTGTGTTGCTGCACATGAGAACATGCTGAAGATCTTCACCTCAGACCCACAACACATCCCTGCTTGCTGGAAAGCACCAAGTCCAGTGTGCACACATGTCCCAAGGCCACGTCCCACCCTACCTGCAGCGAGAAGGTCAGTGCAAGCTCCGTCTCCACATGTCCACTCGGGGGCAATACAATCTCGTGAGACCGCAGGATGCGCTTGGAGCCCTGTACAGAAACAAAGTCCATCGGGTGAATTCCCCAGAAGCAAGCCCTTACAACCCATTCCAGTCCTATTTCTGCAAACCAGGAAACGTTGTCAGGGACTACCACAGAGAAGTGAACGGATGGGTCTGACCTTGCACTTCTGTGAAATATTAATGAGATGAAAGGGGGTTATTTGACTAATAAAGATTTGGGCATATTTACTGTCCCTAACTGCAACAATGCAGCTTTTGTTCTGCCAAATCCCAGCACTGAAAAGCTGTGAGCCAACCCCCACCCCTCGAGCTGAAGTCTCATATTTTCACTTTAGCCAATAGGTACACAGCTTATGTCCTGGGTCTGGAGGCTGCAGCATCACGCTTAAATCTTCAGTGTTAGCCATGAGAGACTGGGCTTTTCTGTTGGTACACACAGTCCTCCCTGGGGAAAGTCGAGACTTTAACCTGTTTAAGCAACTCTGAGTAGTTGGGGATATAAAAGAAAAATCCACACAGCATCTCAGTGGAGTCTGGAGACCTAATGTATCACAGGGCAACTCCAAATCAGCCGTGTGTGTGGGCTGCCATATATTAACTGAGTTACTGGGCTATTTACTGTGTGAGCATTTCATTTCAGGGAATGTTTGAGGGAAAACTAGCAGGAAAACGTGACAGACTGCTGCCTAGCAAACCCTTCTGCATTGTTCAAACACAGTGGCAAGTTTCAGAGGTCCCTGGCTCAATGTTCTGCTGAGGTTGTAGATCTGGCTTTGTCCAGACAGGCTGATCTCCCAGAAGCACAGAACTGTAGCTCTCAAAAAAGCAGCATCTGGGAAATAAGAGACAGACTGGGGGGCAAACACCTCCAAGCTACATCCAAAGGGAAATGTGGCCTGCCTGTTTCAGCCTCAAACAGCATCATGAGATAAGACAGCAGCAGAGCCTCGTTTACATCCCTTCCTCCCTAAACACATAGCTAAGACAGCCAGAGCAAATGCTGTGATCTGCAGCAGTGCCTCAGTTCCTGCACAGCACCAGCTCCTTTGTGGAAAAGCTGAGGTGCCTGAGCTCCAGCAGATCAGAAAACAGACAGGAAAGCAGAGCAAGGGACGGAAGGGCTGCCCCCAGGCCAAGAAGCACATGTGAAAGTGAAGCACAGCGAGCCTGGCTGCTGGCAACAGCGGCAGCTGCTCCATCTGTGCAAAGCTCCTAATAGCAGCAATCTTGCTTTACTGGTTACGCAACCCGAAATCTAATGAAAGACCAAATATAGTTGCTTTTAAAAGACCGCAGCAGATAAACAGAGCAACGGCTCGGGAAATACAGTTGACAACACTTTGAACATCACTGTTGAAGAGGCTGCAAGGAGACACGGGAAATGCAGGTAACATGCTCTCATTAGGTCTGAATTCAGTCATTCCCTCTGGAAGGACTCCAGTGTCTGACACCTCTCATGCAATTCCCCACACAAAGGCAGTGAGTCGACAGAGATCATATAGTTGATGATCCAGTATCACCAGCCTCAAACAATAGCCATGTCAGAAATCTGAGTGCTCGTAAATGAAGCATCCCTAAAAGAGCTTGTCAGCATTAGTATGGTAACCTGAAAGCTCTAAAGGGACTTTTAACAGCAGGGCTTCAAACCTGCCTATGTTTGACAGCTGCACTGCTACTGACCCATTGCTAAACAGCACACCCTGAAGAAATATGGTTGCTGAGCCACTACAAGGGACATCCAAAGTGAGGCACTCTCTGGGGCAACGGTCATTCCAGCCACTATCACCTCTAGGTCAACTAGACAGGGCAAAATAAGGATAGCCTGGTGATGTGAGCTGCAGCCTGAGACTTGGCAGACGCACATCCTGAACAGGGCAAGTCCTTTTGCCTTCCAGTTCCTCAGGGATCTGCCCTCGTGTGGAGAGGACTGCTCAGGTTCCAGCATCTGAATTACTGCAGCAAGGCAGATCACAACACATACCCAAGAAGCCCCATGTGTTAAAATTCTCTTTGGACTTGTAGGTCTGGGGAAAGCTTTCACCCATAGAAAGTGCAAGCACTCAGCAATAACCTGGACAGGAAAAGAAGATTTTACTCTACTGTAAAGTTACTGAATTCTCCAACCCACATCTGACATACTCTGGGAGATCATTCACTGACAAGCCTCAGATGGTTAAAGTGATGCATCCACCATCTAGGAGCACAAACATATGGAAAGCTTTCAGCCTTGACAAGTAGTATCTGACAGTCTGGAAACCCACAGCAGTGCTTCTTCCAAGGTTCCCACAAAACCAGGTGCATGAAGCAGCTTTCTGCCTTTCTGCTCACTGCATGGATGCATGAACCTCTTCCAACACAGGGGAGCACATTTTTATCCCCACCAGACAACTCAGGAAGATGAGAGACACCAACTAAATCCTCAGCTGCGTGTTTTCGCACCACAGATTTCACCTTCCAAACTAGATTTTGCATGCTTTGACACAACCAGATCTCTGCAGGGGTTTGCCTAATTCTTTATTTGACAAGCAGCAGCTTTTCAGCACGGTTAATGGTATTTTGCTACTTATAGGTCTGCTAGGCTTTTACTCATTAAGCACTTTAGCATTTGCAGTGGTGGGAGCATGTGAGCCAAGCTGATGCTGTGACGCACCGTGGAACCGAGTCCCCTTCCTTCCCAGCCTGCCTCCAGGCAGTGTGACCTATATGGAGGCACCTAATTAAATGGCACAAACGTATGCTGCAAAGTGGGTTATTTACCTAGGATGACAGCTGTATTGCAGGGAAAGCAATTAATATGTACAGGCACCCTACAAATTCACTGACGAGGACTTGGCTACAGAGTCAATAGCAGAGCTGCTGACCAGCAGAGGAAGGCCCATAATCCAGACCCCTAAAACAGGACCAAGTTACTGCAATGTTCAGCCCCAAAGTGAGCATGTTAAACTGAGAACCAGGCTTGGATTTAAAGCCAGCTCAGGAAGAAAAGGTGACAGCATATGATCTTTAAAGAGCATTTTTACATAGAGATGAGCTCATGCTGAGCCATCAGTGAACAATATTATTTGCTTACAACAGTGAAATGTGGTAGGAACACGGGGGAAGGGTCAGAAGGGAATACACACATCCAGAACGGCCCACTAAACTTGGGAAGAAGTCTGTGGCTGCCATGGACCCTCAGGTGGAGGTGAAGCTAAGTTTGGGCATCTGCCAGTATTTTTAGTCAAATAAAACAATTCTTAGAACTGAGCAGCAATTACCTGCATTTTGACAGCAATGACCCCAGAAATAAGCTCCTTATCCAATTCCTTTAAGACTACCAGTTTCTTTAATGTCAAGCTGCACAACCTGCAAACAGGAACAGAAAAGAAAGTTACAATCATGCCTGAAAAACGAAAAGCTCTGAACAGCTTTTACACACAGCATTATCCCAGTTTGAGGGTGAACAGGCTCCAGACACAAGTCACACACTGATACAGACATAAAGACAGCAGAAATATATGAGGCTACCCTGGCTTCTCAGACTGAATTTCTCCACCTTTTCATAAATAAAAGAAGGTAGAGAGGAAGTACATCTCTCTCTGATACAGACCCATGGCCACATGAGAGCACCACATAGCACTGACTTCTACAGACCACAGCCTGGGAATTCCTGCTCCCAGTCAGACCAAAAGCTTCAGGGTCAGAGGAATTAAATTCCAGCAATATAAAAGCACTGGGTCAGTCTAATTTTATACTCATCTACAAAGTTCTCCTAGACTGTTGGCTTTTTCAGTTTCAGACTCCTGGCACTCAAAGATCTTGCTCCCACCTTCTCTTGTCAACCCACGAATTCTCCTCCTGAACCCCAAACAAAAGTGGCTCAGGCATCTCTAATGGGAAAGGAGGTGAAAAAATGGAAAAAGGACTCAAGTGCTGCCCTCTGGCCCTGGTGGTCACATGCCACACATATGCAAGTAAATCACATTCTTTACCCAAGCAATGCTACATTGTTCTGGTTAAAGCTGTTTGCACTTCCAGCACAGGGAGCTTGGGAGCAGATAAAGTTTGGACTCAACGCAGCCCAGTTAAAGCTCTGAAATAATGGGACCGTGGTATTGGCACTGTCACAATTTCACAGGAAGTTATCACCAGCTGGGGGAATTCAGAAGGCATACCCATAAACAAACTACAGGGAAGGATAAACCTGAACCAAAAGCAGCTCAGTTTGAGGACAGCAGAGGACAGAGAAAGTTGCTGGGTGGGCTCTAGTGACTAGACATCATCTGTCACACTGGCCAGGAGCCAGCACTGCCTTTGTGTCAGGTCTGTATTCCGTAGCATTGGCACCTTTGACCTCTGACATGCAATGTTAAGCAGGCTTCAGCATGGTTTCTCTGAAACCCACTGCAGAGCTCTTTACCCCACATTAAGTGTAACATGAGGGGTGAAGTCCAGCAGTAGATGGGAAGAGGAGCTGACCCTGGATTTTGGTGCATGCCCAAGCAGCACCAGCACAAGTGTCATTGACTGAGGAACTGGAATTACAGAACTCCACACTGGTGCCAGGATCCCAACAGGTCAGCACTGCAAGGGTGACTTGCACCTCCATCCACCACCTTTTCCACCACAGTGGGAAGCCAAAACATTGCTTTGCTGCAATGCCTGAAGGTTGACATGATCAGCCTGGGTGCAAAACTGCAAGAGAAGTGCAGTTCAAGGCTCTTTCCAACAGGAGCTGTGGCAGATGTCAAAGCAAGTGCTGCTTGTCTCACCCAGAAACTCCCATGGCTCTGATTGAACTCTGGAACAGGGCTAGCAACAGGGAAGAGCCAGTCACAATCAGCAGCCAAGCACCTCTCAGAACATGTCCTTTGCCAGCCTCTTCTCCACCCCAGCCCATGCTATCTGCTCTCCCTGCTCATTTGCAAAGCACTGGTTCCTGCTATAGGCCACCAAAAACCAAGAGAGAATGAAAGGACTATCAGCTCTCTCCTTTGCAGAATTTTGCATCAGAAGACAGCACAGCCAGAGATGCTGCAGAAATTACAAGGGAGGTGGAAAACTCGGGCCTGCCTGGGCCTCTGTCTCCCTCTGTCACGCCACCAGCAGCTGTGCAGTGTCACCAAGACAAACATGCTGGAGATGGTGCTGGGTGCCAGAGGAGGGACAGCAGGAGCGGGTAGGACAGCTGCAGCTGGCAAGGGGAACCAAGCACCCGTTCCCCACGGCCAGAGCCTCCCCTGAGCGAGGCACAAGAGACCAGCGCATTCAGCTGCAAACCCAAGTGTCCCTGGGCACTGGAAATCTGTGAAAGACGAAACTGCACCCTTCAACCTGGAGCACAGGAGAGGGTGTTGACTTTCCCCCTGCATCCTGAACAAAACGGCAAGCACAGACACATGTGGCTGCTGCCGTGAACCAGCCGGGCCAGGATGTGGAGGAAGGAGGCTGTGAAGCCGCTTGTTTTCTTTGTTATGCTGTAGCTGGAGGACAATCGTGCTCAGCTTGCCAAAACCCACAGAGCTTGGGCCAGTCAGGTGCTGAGAGCAGAGGTAGGACAACACACTGGGCATTGTCTCAGCTGACAGGCAAGGAACAAAGGGCTTTTCTCTCCAGCCCCAAGCTCGAGGATGGAAAAGGTACGGGAAGAAACAATACTGTTCTCAGCACACACAGCAGAGCACAAGGAGGGCGTTCTGTTCTCCACTGGGCATTCCTTCAATTCATCATTTATGAGCTTTGATCAAGCCCTGTGGAGCACTTGCTGCTTGGGGAAAAAAAAAATTAAAAGCCTCCTTTACAGTGATCAGGAAAACAAGAGCAGTTAAAAAAGACATGGGACACATCTGCTTTCTTTATCCCCCATTGCTGGGCTGCTGGTACTAAAAGGCACTTCACACAAAAAACAATAAAATGTTTATCCTCTCCATCGGCCGGGGGTGTTTGGGGGGATGGATAAAAATCAGCGTTTAAATCCCACCAAATCACTTTCAGCCTCAACATACTTACCGTTTCAGGTCTTCAGCCTAAGTTTGCAACTTACAAATCAAAGCAACCTTCAGAATATGTGGCAGAAAGGGGCCATACCGCACTCAAATTATCATGAAAAGGTATATGCCAGGTGTGTCAACAGCATCCAGAGCCAGTGTGATGTCCCTGCCACCAGCAGAAGGACCCTGAACTAACTACTCACACGTGCATGTACAGCAAGGATTTGTGTCATAACTGCCTCTGATAAGGGTGGCATCTCCTTCTGTACATTTATCTTTTGCCTTGGTTTTGCTGTACTTCCATCATGTCTCAGGGATCAGGAAAGGGACCAGACTCAGAACCACTTCTATGAACGTGCCTATTGAGGTTAAACCCTGGTAAGAAAAACAGGACAGACAAGTGGACGTGGAAAGATCTGAAAACAGAACAAGGCTACATTTGAAAGTTTCTAATCCATATAGCCACGATCTCCATGAATGCAGAGTAAATAAGCTAGCACATACACACAAGGGGAACTGAGGAAGCCTCACGTCTGGATTTGAAAGAGCCTGCAGTATTTTGAAAGCCTGGGATGCAGTACAGAAGGTGCAGAGAAACCCTTTCTTTGCATGTTTGTTTCAGCAGTGACCTACGGTTGCATGTGGGGGATTTAGCTAGCAAAAGCACTAAGTTAGCTGAAGTGGTGTTAAGTAAGGGCAGTGGAAATCTGAGAGCCAATATTTCCAGCCTTTTCTGAAGGTTCATAGTAGATCTCCCTGCTAGGAGCACAGCTGGGTCCCACACAGCAGCAGGCACTGCCTGCTGAGGAGTTTGTGTCCTCTCCGGTCACTCACGTGCCCTCCCATGGTGAGCAGGCACAAGGTACTTGACTGACCCCGTTCTCAGGTTAACAAATCATGAGACAGCTTAGTGCATTCTACAATAGAACTCCATCTTTTTACATCTCTGCTGCAAGAACACAGTTTCAAAGAGGAAACCTGGACCTGATCTAATAGTTTCAACTCACCTTTCTAATCTAAGTTGTGCCGAGTAGCTTCATCAGGAGCTCTTTGCTTAAGGAGGCAGCTCTTGGCAAAGAATGTAACATTTGGTAACTAAGATTCAGCAAATGCATCCAGAACAACCAAATAAAGTGCCACATTCTTTACTCACTAGATGTTTTGCTTTTGCATCCCTCTGAGTAGGAAAATCAGGAAAATAAACCCCCTCCAACAAAGAGTCTGCCTTGCTGAATTAAATGCCTGTTTCTCCACAGGGAGCACAGTAATTGCAGCGAGACCTCGCTCACACAGAGATAGTCGAATCAACAGGAAGGAAAAATTAAAAATTAAATACCTGCATTTTAATTAAACCCCACAGAAGTAGAGAATAATAACAGGATGCATCCATAGCTATAGGGGACTCCAAGTGCAAGATGGGAGCTAGGGCAGGAAGACTAATACACAGAAATCCTTTGTCCAGATTAAAAGTTGTGAAGATATTGTCCCTAGAGAAAGTGTTTCATGCCAAGAGCGCTCTCCTCTGAGGTCTGAAAACCTCAATTAGCCAATGGCTATAAGGAGGAATTGGTTTCCATTTGGCCACTGGACAGTTTCACCTCATCCAAGTTATTTCACCTTTTCAGGACAGCAAGCAGCCTCCTACCCTGGTGCTTTCAACATCAACTTTGAGTGTTTTGCTCTGAGCTGACACTTGACACCCAAGTCAGTCCCAAAATAAATCGTGAGCCACTTGAAGGAGAAGTGGAGGGAGACACCCTGCACTTGCCCAGACAAACAGAGCCATTCTGCACATAACTAAGGGGGTGTCTCTGCAGGAGAGGCCAGAGGGAAGAGCCCTGCACCGCATTTTTCAGAGACAGCTGCTTCAGTAAGGTACAAATGGTGCACCAACAGCCAACTGCACAAGCAGTTTCTTATGCCTGCTCTGCATGTGCCCAGGAACAGAAGAACAACACATGGATGAACCTGTTGCTGTGCTTACATGTTAAAGGCAGGGCTCTGTTCTGGCCTAGGAGTTAGCTTGGGGACAAAGCAGAGGAGAAGTGTTGTCCTTCTGATGTCACTGATATGTCAGAGTGGGGCCCCCGGGGCAAAGTCAGCAGTGGTAAGAGCTGCAGGAAGATGCTTCCTCACTTTCCAAAGCTTAATATGCTAATTCCCTCAAAGTGATCTAATCTTGACCCCATTCTCAGGGAAGCTCCAAGGCAAGATGAAATTGAAAGAGGAGGCAGAGGTCAAGCACCTCAATGTCTGTCATGCCAGAAACATAACCTGAGTAACCTGCAAAGAAACCTAATAGTCCTTCATTCACCTTCATTCCCACCAAGCTAACCTTTAGTCAGCTGTTCTAGCTATAGATCCATGCAAGTAAGGTTTAGGCAGCCAGGAAATAATTGCAGTGCCAATATTTTCATAGTTCTTTTTCTCAAGGATCTTGAAATCCTCTTCCCAGCATTAAGACAGAGAATTAAGCTCTTAAGATTCTCGAGACTAAGATCCACAGAAATGCTGCAGCAAGCAGGTCTTGTTCAGACAGGTAAGAGGATGGCAACTTATTTTACACAACAGGCTGTATCCAGGACCTCAGGACACACATTTACAGCCAGACACTATCCTTTTCTAGCTGAAATACTGTCCCGCTCATTTCAAATATATTACAAATATTCCTACTCCAAATGGAGCACACGAAAGGGGTGGGTATGTTAAAGTTTTGCAGATCTGCATAATTTTTACAAGATCCTAGAGCTCTGCATAGGCACATTTGTTACTTTAAGTTAATATGACCAAGTACTTGGTAAAGCACATCCAAGCTTAGATACTCCAATCCAACGAATCAGTGGAAAAATGCTGAGAGCTGTCTTCCTTCATTAGGGCAAGACACTGCTGGCTGGCTCTAGGGGACTCAGTAAGGGCACAAAGGGATCAGGATTCCTGCAGGCCAAACAACTCTGTCTCACAAAACAGTTTACATATTCTATTGGCAGGTCTCATCTCTTAGTGCTTCAGCAGGCTGAGAAGGAAAAGGCACCACTGAGACACAGCCACACTGGTGAAACCCAGTTTCACATACTCTTCAGGTAGCCAAGCAAAATTTCCTGTGAGCTGGCAGTTGTGTCACACCACATTCTGACTACCTGACTGAGATGTGATGTATTCCAAGTCACAGCAGCAGGAAATCAGCCTGTCTGTCACCAACTGCTCACCTCCAGGTACATGCTCTGAACTGTGCTACTGAGAAACAGCAGCTTTCTCTCCCTTTAAGAAGTCATCTCAGCAAGAGAAGCAGCTCTCAACACATATATTGGCCTCAGCTGGAACTCAGTTCCTACACACACACACACACACTATACATTTGGCTTCTCACTCTTCATTTTGATGGTTTCAAAGCCCTTTACAGGATCACTTAGAGGGTGGGAAGAAAAACCAATCAGCCACAAAGCAGGGATTAGGTTTGTTTCTCACACAGGCAATGGAGCATAAAGGAGTTAGGCAACCTCATCTATGTGTACACACACCATGCTGCCTGCAAAGCCAAGCACAGGCCTAAGTGTAGTTAAATACAGCTCTTCTGGCTTGTCTCCTCCAAACTTGCACCCAGAACAACAGGACTGCACCAGCACCTATGGTACTGGTGAATTACGTTTGGTCAATGTTTTTAAAGTTTTGAGGCTGTTAGGAAAGTGCTTTATTAGCTTTAAAGACTAAAGTCAGCAAATAATGAAAAGCCTATTCACAGTTAAGGCTCCTTTGACAGACATCAGGATTAGATTGTCTATATTACAGATGACACAAACACATCTGATATTTGTTGTACTAATTTAGTAGCAGCTAGAGCAGCCAAAGGTACAACCACCAAGATATGAGATGGAAACAGACCAGGCACAGCCACATCCATCTGACCAAAAGCCAGTGGTAGCTATGGGTCTAACAAGCTTGAAGAGATATCTACGGACTGCAGCAGAGCCCAGAAAGCCTTGCAGTGCTGAAATGGTAGTCTCCCATTTGAGCAGCTAATGAGTGCAGTCAAAACATCTCCTCAGGGAGACAAAGCCTTTAGGATGTGGGCCGGCCAACCATTTCTGTAGCTAGGGCTGCAGTTCTCAGCTAGCCAGCAACAAAGCAAAGGCACAACCCACTAAACTTATGTGAGACAGCCAGGGTGGAGGGCAGCTCCCACCACATGCCTCACGCATTGGCGCAAAAACATATACACAAATGAGAAAATGAATCACACCCCAAGCCAAAAGGAGACTGGGAGGAGGAATGCAAAAAACAAATCAGGGGGTGGGGAATGAAGGGGAGAGACCTTCACAGCTGGAATAAATCCAACAGCCCTCCACTCCCTGGCTCACCCCTCTATTGCATGCCTTCCTTATGCAACCTGCCTTCTCACTGGCCCCCTGCTCCAGACAGCAGTGCCTGTCACACAGCAGGCTGGTCACCCGGATTGACTATTCCAGGCATGCTACAGGAACACTCCCTGCCTGCCAGGAACCGGTCCCCTCTGCCCCTGAACCCTCCGGGTCTAGCAGGACCTGCCCGAAGCAGCCAGCAGGAGAAGGACCATCAGAGCTAAAGGCTTCCTGGTTAAGTCCAATTTGCCTCAGGGCACATCTGCCCTCTTTGGACCAGCATCTCCCTCCCAAGCTGACAGTGCTGCAATCGCCTGCAAGAACAAAGCCAGCACCCAGTCTTTGAGCACACACCCGAGGAAATCCTGGCAGTGGCTGCCAGCTCTGTTACAGGCACTGTCAATGAGATAAAATGGTTAAAGGAAGTGCCTCAAGGCACATGTTTTCTCCAGCACGTGGCTTGCCCAGATAACCCTCATTCTCTTCCCCGTCCTCTCCCTCACCACATCTATGCCTCAACCCTGAGCACCGCATCCCCCAAACACAGCAGCAGCAAGGCTGGGAGCTGTAACATCTCCACAGCAACTGGGGATGTCACAGCCCGCACGTGACCAGTTCTCCACATCCATGCAACAAATGAGACCAGCTTTTCCGACAGCCTGCTTGTTTCTGCTCACTCCCTCTGGAGCAGCGTGATGGCAAATCCTTCAGTACCGCGTGAAGAACTCTCTTCTCCAAACAACCACTTCCCCAGCGGCTCCCCTGTCCCATCCCAGCAAGGAGCCAGAGTGCAGACAGATTCAGAGGGAGGTCCTGCACCAGTCAGCCTGGTTTAGTATATTCTTTTCAATAGCAGGAAGCACGTGTCTACAAGTACTCTTGCACTTGTCTACTTTCAAAATGCTAGGTGCTATTCTGCTTTTTGCTCCCACTGCTGAGCAGCCCACAGAGAGAGCTCGCTGCGGTGCCACGTGGTGCTGTGCTCTCTGCACACTCTTGTTACCTAGTGGTGCCCTAGCACAGTCCCAGCCACAGCACACACTGTCCTTAAGGCCTGCAAATCTTTAGAGATCAGGACTCAGCCTGAAATATCCTCATCTTCCCTTCTGCCTGTAAATCAGCCACCAAAAGGAAAAAACTATGCCAACAGGAGCTTTGACTTTGGGCCCGGGGTCAGAAGAGCTTGTAACTAAGGCCTCAGTTCTGCTTGGGTTACCCGTCGCTGTGATCTCTTCATCATAAGAAAACAGGACTAGGAGGCCTCCAGCTAAGAAAGCAGTCAGGGAAAAACAGATGGCTTCTTGGTGTACCCAAAGCTGACCTTGCTCTTGAGGCATGAACAATTTGCCATCTCTCTGCCTTATTTCTCTTCCCTTTGAATAGTTTCCACAACATCACCTGATGCAGAGGTGAGCCTGTCACTCCAGAGACCAGACTGGCTCATGCCATGGGTCACATCAAATTACTTCTCACTCATTCATCTAAGAACAATTCCTAGTTCACAAGCAAGTCAGACAAATACATGGCCCTCCCAAAGTCAAGATCCTGATGCCATATAATTCTTAAGACTTGGTGCTTCTCTGGAAGACAATCACCTGGCACCACTGTGAATAAACAAGACGGTTTGAAAACTGTTGTAGGAGGCTTTTTTAAGGAATTTTTTTTTTGTCAGGGGTAGGGGGGGAGGGTTATGTTTGGTTTTAAGCTTTTGCTTTTCTCTGGAACCAAAGCAGCAAAGTCAGAGCAGGCAGCCCATTGGTAACAGACTGTTTTCTGTAACATTGATTTAAACCAGTTGCATCAAATGCCAGTGAAAATGATTTTATTTGTGAAGTTTGCCACATGGCCCAACATATACAAGCTGGGAGAACCACATAGGCATAATTTAGACCCCAAACGACTGTTTGCATTTTTACTGAGAACTCAAAATGTCCTCCAAGAACACAGGCAGAGCAGACAGCAGCAGCGAAAAACATTTGTGAACTTTGATGGTACGTTTGGTATTAGCCAGCACAGCAATCAAATATGCAAAGTATCTCACTGGCAGGCCTGCTGTCAGGCTAGAACACCTCACCATTCTCACTGCAGAAAGTATATCTAAACATGCCATTCTGGCCTCCTTTGAGATGGGCATGTGCAGCCAGCCAACCCAATACCTTGCAGAGCCGATGGTCTACACTGTTCCTTTAATTGCCTCATGTTTAATACCAGCTCCTTCCTTCTCCAGCTCCAGAGATTAATGGGATGACAGTCAAAGAAATACCAGAATTCATTACCTAAGTTAGAAACAAATTTTTTTGCACACTTCTCATCATGTCTCAAATACAACAGAACTATTTAACACTCCAAAGTATGACTTCTCTCCAGCATGCAGATGTTCCAAAAATACAGTACTAGCAACCTGAACTACAGTGAAGGAGCAGCAAAGGGGAAAAAAAAACCCTCTAACCCCCAATGTATTCAACAGCAGGTCAGAAGGAAGGGTAGGAGAATGACCAGTTCCACAAAGAGCAATTCCTACAGCTGCAGCAAACACCCTGTGTAACTCCCACAGCCCCTCAGCTATAAGCTCTGACAGCACCGAGCTCCTCTGAGCCCCACAGCTCTGCCTCATCTGTGCACAGGTGCTCTAAATATGGGACTGCAACACTGGCAACTAACTTGCTCTCTGGCCACAGCTCAAAGGATGCTTCCAAATCAAACACATTAAACAGTTATAAAAGGAAGGTGGTTCTTTCCCAGAAGCATTTGTTTGAATGGTGCTGGTTTTTACAAGGCAACAACACACAGCTGACAAAGCAGCCTCCATCAGTGCTAAATATAATTCACAAAGAACTCTGGATCCAGCCACTAAAGCCATGGAACTCTATTCAGTATTTAACACAATGGAAACATTGGTTAACATCCCTCAAACTGGAACAAAACATCGAGGGTAAAGCAGCTAAAAGGTTCTGTCCCTGGCAGATTTGTCTGCCTGGAAAGGAAGGTGCAAACTGAGAGGAGCTTTGCAACATTCACAGCAGTCAAAAAAGGTCTGAAAATGCCAAAGCAATTCAGCACTCCATGCAAGGAAAGAAATGCCTCTTGATGCCTCTGATTGAAGCTGCATTGTGCTTCAGCACATATCCCTTGCATTTCTTCCATCAAATATTCTGGGCAGCATTTACGCATTTGCACGCTGTCTGCTGCAGTGCTCAGAAGAGCACAGATAATCTGGAAAGGAAATCACCAAAGAACAAGAATAAGGGATCTAGTGAGATTCTAAAAGCCGAATAGCTAATCACATTATCTGAGCTGACGCAAGAATGAGACGGCTGAAATGAAACTACCAGCATTAGTGCCAGGGATGGAACTTCAGCAGTAACCAGAAGCAATATTTGAACTTCCAAAACCAGAGGAACTGAACAGGCTTACAGAGAGTGCAGTGCCCAGCCTACTGCCAAGCACAACACAAGCTCTCCAACTACAGCTCTGAAAACTACAGAACTACCAGAAGTGTGCTAACAAACAGAAATCGGGATCTCTTTAAAGCTGACCCCTTGGAGGTCACTTTACAGTGAAGAGGCAGCAGATTTTGCATTGGCAAAGACTGCATGAAACATCCTCCCCCTGATCTGAAGAGATAACTGAGTGGGAAGGCACCTGCATGACCAGGCTAACCTTACAGCCTGGGGGACAGCCAGGAGATGCATTTCCAGACTGTGCAGTGGGACTGCAAACAGCTCAGGTTTTCAGAGGGCTTCTGATCCTCTCTCAATAAGAGCAGCTTCTTTTAGAAGAAAATTCTAGTCTCCAGGTGATCTAAAAATGTCTCTCAACAACACTTTAAAAATGTCTATCCCCCTAGTCCTTCTCTTCACATCTAAATATACACTGTATGCGCTAGTTTAAAAAATCACTACTGAAAAAGAAAGCACTTGTTTGGAAATAACTCAGCACAAGGTTTTCTGTTTATTTTCTTCTCTGTAAAAACCCCGTGACTGAGATTTCTCTGCATTTCTCCTGAAAAAGAGAGAAAATCTGGCAACTTTGCTTACCCTCTTTTTTTAAAGCTAACATGACCTTTAGGTTTATCAGGGGAAAAAAAGGAACCACAATTTTTAGTAAAGGAGTTCAGAAGAATCTCAGTGCCAAACACTTGCAGTGGAGGGCAGAACACAGTGATTTCCTCCAGAAAAACATTTACATTTCCTTAATACTCTAAACCTCTTCAGTAGCTGTCGGAAGTTGAGCTGGCAAGCAGAGATTCAATATTATTTAGAGATTACATTTCTTCATCATCATTGCTGGTGATATTTCAGTCCTGAAAGCAATAAGGGAGTAGCAAAGCAAGTGTCTGAACTTGCTAGTTTAATTTGTCAAGAATATTTATTAAAATATCAGCTTGACCAGTGTAAGCCAGTAAAACAGTGAGCTGTGACAGACACAGGGTGTTCTGAGATGCTCATCTTTGCTGTTCAGAACTTGCTCCAGATCCCTGGTGGATTTTTAAATGCTGAATATACGCAATAAAACAAAAAGTAATTTATAACAATCATAATTCATTCAGTCCCTAGAACCTTTCATCAGGCCTATGAGTTCCCACTGAAACTGGATTTATCAAGATAAACTGTAGATGCTCTACAAAATAAGCAGACGGAGGTAAATGAGGCACAAACAAGCAGAGGTTGGATGTGAGACAGCTCTTCCCCAGCAGGATATTAAGGTTCACTGCTGGGAGGGATTACCAAGGAACCTGTCTAGGAACAAGATAATTACTCTATTTGTGAACAGGACCACACCATTAGATCACTCATGGAGACCAAACTCTACAGCCAGATGAATCTCAGCTCCCTGGAAATATTCTCTTCTAATGCCTTTACTGATGCAATCAGCCAACACTAACATGACAGTGACGCTAAGACCAAGGAATAGATATCAGCATCATTTAGTGGTCAGTGCTCCTCCTCATGGATGAGACATGGCACCTCTGAAACCAGGTACACATACAAGGGCTGTCAAAGAGCATTTCTGTCACAGAGTTGAGGATCATCAAGGGGGATGAGACAGGGATAAGTGCCACATTTTTTTTCCAACCATCAGGATGGGATCTATCTGTAATGTTATGCTGTCCTCACTCACAGGACCACACTCAAACTCTGATTTTCATCATATGACTGGAGCTAACACAGAGCACATCAAACTTTGCATCAGGGCCCATGGTTAAACATATAAGAAATGTATTTATGTACATTATATGTTTCTGGCACAATCCTGGTGAGCCTGAGCTCACCAAGAGCCAGTGCAGATTTGCTACCAATCCCTGGGTATTTCTTCTGAGCCTTTATTTCCATCACTGTGAAGCAAAGGTCAGCTCACAGCAAGCACCTCAAAACTGGCTGAAGGGTAACACTGGAGCCAAGGGAGCTCATGCTGTAACTGCTTCACTAACAGATAGCTGTATGCTATGTATATGAGAATACTGACCACACATAAGTGTCCACAGAACTGCAAATTACTAAGCCATTTCTCTGCTTTCACACCCAAATCAGCAAGAACACTGCAGACACAGACAGCCCCCCATGACTGATATTCAGTGGGGTCTTCTGTTTGCAGATAAACCAGTCAGAGCTTCTGCTCTGAGAAAGCTGGTGGAGAGCGTGAATTCACTCACAGGAGAAAAGCCCAGAGTTACTCATGCAATAGCTTGGAAAATATGGTGATAATTTTGGAACCAAGATAGCCCAGGAGACTGTTAGCAGGCGCAGCAGCCAGTCTGCTGGCAGAGGACAGAAAACAGAGAAACAAAAGCTAGAGAAGGAGCCTCAATTCACTGTTCAAGAGTCAGGAACCGTGGGAGACAGGATGAATTGTTGAATTTCCAGAGATTACAGAACTGTTCATACTGAACTACACCAAATTCTGCCATTTAAGCTGGTTCAAGCCCTCTGTGATGTCCTACATGTCAAAAAAACGATTTTGACTTAGCAATAAACAGATGCTGGCTCTTGGTATGGCTGTGATTCAGGCAGCCCCATACCAAATCTTGGCAGCACCGGGTCATAGTGGCTGCAAGAGGATATTGTATGCCTGCAGCTTTTAGTCCCTGGGCTTTGTTATACACCAGAAAAAACAAGGAATCAAAAAAGCATCAAGTCTGATGGATTCAAAGAGGAAAGTTGCAAAATTTCTCTATTTAGTGGGAAGGTAGAGGGGAGCTGCAGCATGCAAGACTGGATTTGTGTCTAACTTTTATCCTTTATTGTATTCCAGCTGTCATATATCCACAACACAATGCAGGGAGAACAAAGGAAAACTCAACTATGTACCTTTTTCTCAGGGACACATCTAACGTATTTCCCCACTGTAGATCTCTCCTGCTCCAGATACTTTCTATCCGCACTCAAAATTACCAACTGGTCAAAATATTCTCAGAGCTTGATAAAAATCAAAGTGTTTTCAACAAAATCCTCTTTGTTACCACACTCAGATGGCTACTGGAACTGCCAACCTGTTCAGAGAGATGCCTTAATGATGAAGTATCGTTTAAAAATGCATTTGCAGCTGTGCATATTTCACTTCAACCACACAATTGTGAATTATACCTCAGCAAGCCCTTGGAGAAAAGAGGTGGGCTGTCAGGGGGATGTGAAGGGGGAGAGGAAAGAAAGGAATTTCTACCGAACAAAAGAGCTCCAAGAAACTGATACAACTTTGCTGGAAGCTATTCCCAGCCCACTCAACATTTTTGACTGTCTACAGACATACCAGAAGCCCAACAAGGGGCATTTTCCCCAGCTAAAATACAAACCATCAGCAGATCTGAGCACCACAGAGAAATACGACAACCTAGTGGACACAAAGCAAAGCATAGTGAAATCATCTTGCAGTCGTGCAAATCCAAGAGCTACCTTTGAGAGCTCACCATGGTGGCAAGCTCACACAAACACCTGCCCAGTGTCCAGCACACTGCTTGGCAAAGCTAAGCAAAGCAGGATCCCTGTTTGCTTTACTGCCAGAGTTGTTTACATGGCACTTAAAAGTACACAAGGTAAAAAGCACCTTTTCCTGCTCCCCTAGAAACCCTGTGAAACACTGTAAAACTTTACCAGTGTTCACCAGACATTTCTACTGTCCATTCTGCATTGCTTTCAGGACTCAACTGCCACAACAGCAGCCTGTGGTGATGCTAAGAGAGTCCAGGGGAGAAGGAAATCACACAGAACACTGGAGGCAGCAAGCAGCTGGGACACGGGTGAGGTTGGCTTCACCCTACCCACAACCCAGCTCTGTACTGAAGCACGTGGGTGCAAGTGGGGGTTTTGGTGGAAACACCAGGAATCAGGCTACTCAGACCTGCAGGACTGCAGTGCTGCCAAGCAAACCTGAGCATGCAAACCCAGACAAGGCAGATGCATCTTCGAAACATGGCACCACACATTCAGGGTGTCAAGAACTGAGCACTCTGCGCTCCACACATGCACGGTTAGGAACCAGCACTAAAAGCTGGCCTTGAGCACAGGTGCTGCAGGAACAAAAACAGCCTCTGGGACACTTAGGCCATGATCCTGAAACAAGGAAACAATTGAATGAACAATAAAAGCTTACTATAAATGGTTTTTTAAGGACACTCAGCAAGACCTGCCATTTACATGTCAGAAAAACATAGCATGCTGACTGAAGGCTGAATGGAGAAAACCCACCTCTGAAATCCCTTCTCCCTGGAAAAAGCTCTACCCACTCACTTGAACTAAGCCCTGGCCAGGCTTCTGATCCTGAAGCATATCCCCACAGACCCAGGGTAAGGAGCCACCAAAGTTTTGTCTCAGGGAGCAGCTTTACATTTGAGCTGCTGAATGTTACACCTTGGGAGGAAAAAATCCTCTGATCTGCTTTGGTATCTGCAAGTGGCTGTCTCAGATCCTCACTGGGACTGAACATGAACAGGCAAAGCTTATCCAAGTATCTGGAGATCCTCAAAGTCTATTTGTGAAGCAAGGACAAAGCCTACATTAATGGTCTTCAACTCTATTAAGCAAAAGCAGAATCCTGGCAGAAAGAAGATACAGATCCCTCCAGCCTAAAGAGAAATCGGAGCACCTTAAATTCTGGCACGCTTTCAGGCACAGCATAGGGAAGAGGTAGCAGAGCAAATAAAAGGGAGTTCAGCCCCTAGCAAGCCACTAGCAACATGAAATATATATGATCCAGTTCTTGCAGTTCTCAGCTTTCCTTGCAAATCCTTCATTTTGAGGCAGTGGGTGCAACTTGATCAGGAAAGCAGCATATCATGTTTCTACCAGTTAGAAAGCACACAGGTATATTTTCATGAAAGAGAGCATTTCGGAAGGATCCTTTTGATGCTGAAGACTGCCCACCCAAGAGGAAGAGGTCACAGAGGAAGGCTGCAGGACAGTCCCAAGAAGCTCAGAGGATCCCCTGCAAACGGTAAATCAGCCAGTAGATGGAAGAGTGGAAACTGCCATGGGAGGAGATCAGGATTAGAAGTGCTACAGATTTATGATAAGTGACACTCTAACAATAGCTTTCTTTTAAGAAGGAAGCTCTTCCTGCTGTAGTTAATCTAGTTAGTCGGAACATACATTGATGCACTGGAGAATGGTTGCATGCAGGACAGGCAACCCCTCAGTCAACTAAAACCACCCATTTTAAAATTCCTACAATACCTACCCAGTAACATGCACCATGGCAGATGGGGAATAGTTGCTCCCCCAAGCAGCTGTCAGTGGCTGTTCCAGCCTCTACATGGGCTAGATGTCCTAGAAAGGTCTTTTTCAGCCATGTTTTCCATTTTCATAAATTCTCCCCACCCTGAAAGGTCATGCAGATGAAAACATCAATTTAACTAATGCCAGATGGGACACAAGTTAAGCCATATGAATCTTTGCTGATTATATAATTACCTTCATTTCTTGCAGAAAAATGGAAATGCTTACAGTCACTGGCTGAATATTTTGTACATAAACAAACATTTCTAAGCTGTTTGTACTTTAAAGAAATTAAGTCCACATGGTTTTGAACAACTACTCCATTACCACATGGCACATTTATGACAGGAAAAAAAAAGCCTGAAATTGGAACTATGCCAGGAGGTTGCAGACACCAATCTCCCCCAGGAGTCCAAATAATGCTTATCAAATGGGCTCATCAACTCACAATTATAGAAATACTGGGTAGAAAATTCACATGATTTACACTCAGTGTTAAATACACCAAATTATTTTCTGCAGACCTCAAGGTCATTTAATTTACCTTCAATGAGCCCCAACACATCAGCAAAGAAAAAAGCACTGAAATGTTCAGGCTCATTTGCTACTGAACAAGAGCAGTATGGCAATGGACAGTTTCTATACCAAACACACCAAACCAAGTGCCAGAACCTCCCCAAGTCACTCAGGCAAAAATCTGCAGGGAAACTTCCTGTATACAGGTAAGGGCAGCACTGAGAAACTGCTACAGATGCAGCTCTGCAAGTCACACTCTTACTATAAAACCCTTATCAATTAAAGCTCCAGCACATGGATGCTGAGTTCTGAATGGAGCCAGTTGTATTTGTAGGTGTCCCATTAGAAGCCAGGAGCACATGTTTAAATTTGCATAAGAATCGGTGTGAAAGATTCAGTTACATCCCCGGCAATCTCCAGCAGCTTTGGTTACACTATCAATTACTCAAGTTAAAAAGTGCCTGTCTGACAATACCATTACAGAGAGTCCAGCTCCCAAAACCTTCTTCCCACTAGAGACCTCACCTTAGAGCCCAAAAGAGGGAAAGACCACCTAGCCCAAAAGAGGGAAAGACCACCTCCAGCCCAACCATCTCTTCCCCCTGACCGCTGTGCAGCTCCGACAACAGCAGCCCCGAGCCGGAGAACACACACAAGCCTTTGGACCACCCAGAGCTTCTAGCACAGAGCTAAGAGCCTCTAAACAAGGCTCCCACAGACATGGAAAGTCATTTCCCCAGCCTAAGGGAAAACTCTGCTAAATTAAAAATGTGGTGCATACTTTGGGAGCGTGTAGAACCCTTATTGCTTCCACTCGACTTTCAAGCAGCAGTTAAGTGGGTTACTTACTCCATCCTCATCCTCACACTCTGACTGCACTCCCATTTGGACCATCAAAACACAGCTGAGAACTGATGTCACTGAAACACAACCTACTTTCTCATCTCTATCCCCAAAAATACCTCAACCTTGGTCCACTTTACCATGTGAACTCTCAAATGCTTACACTGTCACAAGGCAGGTGGTGCTGGCAAGCAGCCCTCTGAGTGGGTAGGTTACACAGAGCCACCAGACACACCAGCCTCAGAGGAGCAGGCAAAAGCTACCTATAACCTTACCTGGAGGGTGTTGGGACAGTACAACAGCTCTGCACACATCTGAGAGAGCTCTTCAGTGAGTGAGCTGCTGGAGCCTTGCTGTAACAACTAACTGTAACTGGTAAATGCTCCTTACACCCCCAGCTACCCACTGCACAGATGGAACAGTAAAAAGACAGAGCCCTGATGCTGGCTGGGAATCGGGTACTACGTTTGCTCTGCTGAGAACAGCAACATCCCTGTTCCTGTTACAAACCACTGAGTTCACACAGTTGAGGTAGCACTGAAATCAGGACACACATGACAAAGTGAAATAAAGTCTGCACACGTATCTGAGGAGCTAGGAAGTTTGCAGGACTGTCTTGAGATTAAGCCCTATGCTATAGGCACTCATTTTCAGCACAGCCCCTCCAGAGGCAGTCAAATCTAGCTCGGGCACAGTCTCCAGCTGCGGTGTGCAATCCCTGAAGAAACTCAAGACTGAGTGACCTCAAACTACCCTGCTATATTTGTAAAAATGTGTGTGAGGAGATGTCCTCCAACAACCTTATGACTTTCATGGGAGTTATGCCACCAGACCAGCTCCCTAAAACAGAAAGGAATCAGTGTCTCCAGCTTAGAAAATGGGGCTGCTCCTTTAAAAAGACCCAGACCCACAATCCCAAAGCCAAAGGCATCCAAAGAGAAGCCACACCTCCAACAGGTCCAACAGCAGCTCACGAGCTGTTCACAGACTGACATTTCAAGCTGGTACAAAGCTCCCCAGACTCTCACTTTTATGGTTTCAGGATGCACTGACAGGTGGGCAGCAAACTCTCTGCAGCAGAAAGGCAGCTCTGCTCCTCACGGCTGGCACTCAGGAGCCTCCAGGACAGCTAAGAAATATGGCGGTGCACTAGCTGGAACAATTCACCTACTGACCGGAAAGAAAGACTGGCTGGGAATGGCCTCAGATAATCCCAGCTGTGAAACTGCACCCGTAGATAAATTAATAGGAGGCCACACTGATGTGTGAAAGGGCAGCCTTGTCCACCTCACTGTGTGTTCCCAGGACTGATCTAAGACACCTGCTTCTGGTTTGTTTATTTGTTTTGGGGTTTTCTGCAGGTGGCTGAGCACTGCAAATTGTTTCTCACTCCAGAAGAAGCAGTACATCCATGCAGGTTCCTCTCACAGAACACCCTGATAAGCAGCTGCAAGAAAGGGAACAGCACTGGCATAAAAATCCTACAAGGGCTGTTTCACGCCAAGTCACTGCCAAGCTACGATCTCACTGCTTTAATGAGAACACTCAACAGACCAACGTGCTCCGAAGGCACAGGCACCATCAGCTCTGCACAAATTACGTGCCCCAGCCTTTGCAGCTGTTCCCTCTGGCCGACGGCTGCTCTGTGCTCCCACAGAGCACAAGCCTGGCTGGCCACGGGAGCATGTCACCAGCCGGCCACAACAGCACAGTCATGGCACAGGATGCTGGGGCCCTCAGCAGAGAAATCCCCACTGCAACGGGAGCCAGGATACGCAAGGGGATCGCTCAGAGGATGTGGCAGACGTGGTACTCATGGACCTTTCCCTGGTTCTCGGAAGCTGGGGTGTATCCGCATTAACCATGTTCGCTGGGCAGACTGTCCTCTCAGCAGAAAGGGGATACAGACTTATATAGACTATATATAGATAAGGCTTCCTAAGAATCTCTCCATGGGAGTTATTCTCTGCTCTATATCTAGAGCTGGCACAGTGCCTGTTGGGAAACACATATCAGACAGGCATATGTGCAAACTACAGCTCATTTGGGCCATTAATGTGAGTCCTGCACTAGAAACTCCTGAAATACAGGCCAGAACCACATTATGAGCTCTGTGGTTTTTCCATGTCTCTGTTTGAAGCCTTCCATCTGTTTCTCTGCAGAGGTGAAGATCCCTTCAGAAATTTCTCTCCTGTGCATGACATTTACTTACCAGCAGTAAGAGGCAACTCCAAGCCCTTGCACTGCAATGGCTTTGTAGAAAAATAAAAAGAGCAGGGAAGGATTTTTGAACAGTCAAGCTCAAACAAAGCAAAGCGGTCTGATGAAAGGAGACAGTGTCTTTCTTCAGAAGACTTTTAACAGTAAAATAAAGTGCTTTGTTGAGCAGTGAGCATGTGTTTTACTTCACTCTGCACAGAGGCACACACTTGATGCCCCTGCTCCTTCGTAGCCTTACACCTTCAAACCTTCACCTCTCCCCAGCCCCAGCAACAGACACTAATTAAAAAAGCCATCCTGGCTCACCAGGTTTGTTCCTTTTTTCTTTTTAGAGCAAAACAAACTACCTCCCTGAAGTCCAGAAGGACCTGAAAGCTGTGCAGGTTTTGGTTAAACATCAGTATTCCCTCTTGGCTACTCCCTTCCACTTACCTCCTAGAGGCTTCAAAGTACCTGACTGTCAAAAACGAAAATGAGGAGAAGAGGGGAGTTACTTTATCTTTAGACCAAACCAGAGCTTGGGGAGGGAGGTCCCACACATTTTACCACACTGGGGGAAAAGCGGCTAGACTACTATTTCCCAGCAATTGCAAAGCAATCACGGTTATTTAACTTGAATACAGTTTGGATGAGCCACTGCAGGAAACAGGATGAGTTGTTCAAAACCTCCCAGTGTCCAGGTGCTGTTCCCTGCCCAAATGACACACACCATCCTTGGGGACATTTCCCTACCCATTCAAACCTGATGAGACAGTTAACTCTCCAAACCTGCAGACAGGCTATGGACACACTGCACACAACATCAAAGCTGATATTTTATGCTAATCCATCTGCTTACAGGAGAACAAATGCTATTTTCTTTGACAACTCTTCTGAAATAAGATCTGAGCAACCATGCAGATTGCAAACTCTTCTGAAATATCAGTAAACCAAACACTCTCACTTTCAGTGCAAGCACTCCCAAGAACAGCCACTCTGCAGCTCAGGCACTTGGTTATATGAAGCACAAGACTCCCATGAGCTGCACCCAAAACACAGATGCTGCCACACATCACCCTGAATCAGGTGAGCACCTGCACACTGACTGGTTTACAGACCCTAGCTATGGTTTACATGCATGAGAGCCTCCATCAAGCCATCATCAGAGCATACAAAAGCTGTTCTCAGTTTTATTCTTGCTGCATACTTTAAAAATTAGATTGCTTTCCCACTTGAGCAGGGGAAGCATTTGAGCTCCTGCTCAAAAATAGCTATTGCCCTGAAAGTAACTGTGCTGGAAGGCAGCCTGGCCTGCAGATTCCCAGCTGCTAGATGAGAAGGAACAAGGAGACCACCTCAGAAGGAAGGCACAGCTCATGAAAAACAACACAACCACAGAAAGCACCACAGAAAAAGATGAAGTGGTTCTAGAGGAGGAAATGGGTTCCAGATTCCAGCATGCAACAAGAGAGTCCATGCATCTACTTTTCTGAACTCAAGGAGTTTGTCTCATCCTCACCAGGCAGATCTGCTACAGCTGCACCAGCCCAAGGACAGGGTCTACATGTGTTTTTGAGGAATCCCTCCTCCAGGGACACTGGCTGCACCAAGCGCAGCAAGCCCATCAGAGCTCTCCAGGCAATTCATTATTTTAAACAAATGAGTGATTAGCAAGGATCCACTCTCTCCTTGTGAAGCTGGCTGCATGCCCTGCAAGCCTCCACACCACTGTACAGTATCATAATCCAATTAAACCTCACCATGAGAGAAGCTTCACACTATCATATTCAATTACCCAGTTAAGCCTCTTATCATCTGCATGTTAGGATCCATTCGGACTGAAACTCCCCCAGCACTGTTTGGGAAGTGGCATTATTTAACCAAGCAAGGACACACAGATGTTGCATCTGGAGCTGCAGGAAGACCATACAGGTAAGGAAGTTCATACTGCTGACTTATAGGAAGGTAGAAACACAGGAAAAATAAAACAGTGACCAGTTCCTGCCCACTCACAGTTATATGCTGTCTGAGGAGACCCGCTCCCCCTTGTCCTCCTGCTCCCTGACTTCCCAGGGAAACAGGACAGTTCTGAAGGAGCACAAGGGGCCCAGAGGAATTTCAATGGAAAGGCAAAGGGTAATAGAGGACCTGGCAATACAGAGTTGTGCAGCAGCCAGCCACCAATTTCATAGGAAATACCCTCCCTAGAAGGTCACCATAATGGTGGCAAAATCTGGCCCAAAAGAATTAGAAAAAGTTGCCAAGATGTGACGCAAATAAAGGCAGTTGAGCAGGCCAGCTTCCTGCGTGAGGCCAAAACACAGAGCACTCTTGGAAAAAAAAGAAAGATTAAGGGTTGCAAGGAACATAATGGCCTCTTGTAACAGCTGAGTTGTTGCTTTTCTTTTCTTGGCAGAAAAGAGGGATGTTTTGTTGCTGGTTGATTAATCTATTATGCAAATCATTTCATAGCCAATTTGATACAGCCACAAGCTTGCCACAGAAATCATCTGCCTGCTCAGAGCTCATGAAAGGTGGAGCATCCACAGCTCAATTTGACAGAGCTTTTATTCCCTGGACAAGCAGCTGCAGGGTCACCTCCTGCCATTCAGGGCTACAGGAACACAGGCCAGACCTGCCAGGGGAGACGAGGGGAAGGTCCCTTAGGCACACTCATTTGCTGGAAGGCAAGGAAAGAGGCCCTTCAGAGGAGCAGCCCATTCCTTCCACTTCCAAAACCCTCTTGCACTGGCCATATGCAAAATATCCAGGTGAAAACCACACACAAACCCAGCCAGAGATTTTGGCTAGCAGCCTTGAGATTTTATGGTCTGTTTTGGCACTGTTCATGACATGCACAAGCTTCACCTTAAAAGATGCCTCAAAATAGGTCTAACTGGAAGTCTGACTCCAACAAACCCCTCAGTCTCTAGACAGAACTTTTCCACTGAATAATATGAGAATCCAAATTACAGTCGGCACTATCATACAAAATGACAACAACTGCTGTGATAAGACTTACATGAGGAGCACTTAGGGATCACTTGGTCTTGCCTGAAGAACTGTTACTTTAGTTTTGATCTCTTCTACAAAGACTAAGGAGGAGAAATAGGATCTTCTAGCTTCCAAGAATAAAGGGGCAGGTTCTGACAACTGCACTTTAAGCAGTTCCTCTCCGTTGCACAGTTGTGGATGTTTTTCCTCATGCATCTCACACATTCAGCATCACCTTAGTGATAATTTTAAAGCCTATCCTGTGCCCTCATTTGTATTCAATTTCCTTCCATCGTAAAACGTTAGGCATTTCACGCTATTCAAACAAAGTCAAAACAAAGCATCCAAATAAGCACTTCTGAAACGTACCTAGTCATCTGAGTAATTAGACATTTTCCTAGTTCCAAATGTACCGAAAATCTACTATCAACTTCCAATGAATGTGCCAGCAGTTATCCTAACAAACAAGAGTTCTCTCCATAGAACAGGAGGTTAAGATACATTTAAATTATCATCTCTCCCTACTTGAATTACTCAATGTTTTTAATTATGTAGCATCACCTGAACATAATTATTATTCTAGTAAGTTGCCCACCTTTCTCTGCCAATATGGTGTACAGCTGCCATTGCTCAAGCCAGGTCAGAACATGCTCTCACTGGCCAAAAAAAATTCCCATTCCCTGTGTAGGCATGCATGCTTCGCACCAAGGGGCAAAGTATTTCCCTTCCAAGTGAATTTGCAGCAAATACTCATGGAGTCAGCAGCAGACTTCAGGCAGGTCACAACCCCTCAACACTTTGCTAGCAGAGGGAAAAACCACGTAGGGGTGCAAATCTGCAGATTGCTGGAGTGGATCCATGCCCCAGCAGTCCTCACTGTGTCCCTCATGGTCACAGGAGATCGATCAGTGGAAGAAGATGGGAGCTGGCAGAGAGAGAAGAGCACACAGCCTGGGGCATGGGCAAACTGTTAGGATCCACTCAGCTGCTGTGAATCAAAAGTCTCTCCCCAGTCAGTTTCCATTGCCCCCAGCTATGTCCATACCCGGGTGCTGAAAGGCCATGTCACAGCATGCGCTGAGCAGTCACATCCCTGCACCACTAACCTCCTGTCCAAGTCCACAGGTTGTGGGTGGATTCTCTTCATGTTTCCTCACCCAGGAGACAAACTACAACATGTGAAATGCTCAGGCAGTGCCCAGTCAACAACCCCAGATCTCCTACATCATCTTTTCACAGGTCTGTTCCACAGGTTTTTTCCTTTGTATCCCCAAGGAACACCATGTCACATCTGTTGAACATGCAGTTTGGTCACAGTACACTCAACTTCACTTCACAGTTCAAAGCTTAGCAGGAACTTATACAAGTTTGTGACAATTAAGGCAACAGCAACCAAAACCTACTCTGAATGGGAACCCACTCTGTCTTCTCTTGCTCCAGCAGACCATTCCAACAAAAGTTTCCCCGCAAAACCACTCTTCCTCCAGACAGTCTCCCCATGGTGCTATCTCCTCATGAGGCTTCTGCAGGATGGGACACTACTGCATCTTGCCATTCACACCCACAGCTTCAGTAAAAGACTGAAATGTAAAAAGACACCACCAAAACCCACAGAATAATTCTTACTTTTCAGTATGAGGAAAATGAGGGGGAGAAGTGTTGGTTCTCTCGCAGCCATGCAGAAAACAGATCACTCTCAGCTTTTACAGGTGGTAAGAAGAGCTTCGTGTAATGTAACCTTCCTCAAAGGAAAATATTTCAATGCACACAAGAAAGAAACAGCAGGAAAAGGTAGGCATCTCTCCCTTTTGGTATGCAGTGGATACGCCCAGATAGTGAGACATTTTGAGTCACATCTCTGGGATGACTAAAAGAAAGTAGTTGCATTTCAGAAGCACTATTGGTCAAAACTCCCAGGAGCTACATGGGCTGCAGAAAGAAATCAGAAAATCATTTCTACAAATGGCAGAAGAGAAAGGAGACCAGCACAAGTGCAAAACACCACCTCACCTCATGTTTCACTCCAAACACACAGTTGCAGAACACCACCATGACTCTTCACTATTATTCTTCCCTAAGCTTAAACACAGCCTTTTCACACAAGGAAACTCCATGCACCAAGGCAGCCTTCCAGATTCTGCTGACATCCCACCCAAGCTGAGCAGACTTTCAGTAAATCACCCACCAAAGAAGAGCACATTGAATAGCTGAGCTTTCGATATGTCCCTCCCACAGTCCAGCTCTCAGCCATCATCTGGGAAGTATACACACACCCACATGAGGCCCTCCATCCCAACACCCACCCACACAATTTGGGGAAATGCAGGCATGGACCAGTCCAAGGACCACTTCCACCCAGTCCCTCATGCTCCAGCTTACTGTAGGAGAAACACCTTAGAAATTGAGTAAGACTTTTTTATACCAAAAAAGAGAGGGAAGGAAGCAACATTCCCACCCCAAATACTCCTCTTCCATGAATCCTCTGACTTTGTGCCAAGTTCAAACCTCTTCCCTACTAGGAAAGCCTGTCCTGCCAACAGAAACCCAGAGGGGAACTTGTAACTGGTGGAAATCCCAGAAGAGACCAAGGCAATTCCATAGTATTTGACTACACATCAAGGCCCACTTTCTTCCACATCCGCCTCTCGCGTCCCAACAGACGTCTGCTTGAACAACCAGCTCATTTGAGATATAGTTTCCCACACAGTTTTCACCCCAGTATCCCTTGCTTTAAGATAAAGAACCTTAAATGTCATTGTGCCATAGGGAAAATCATCACAATTTGAACTTAAAATGCAGAGGCAGTGGTATAACTTAAAGATTTTCAGACTCCTGCCTTCTCTGACAGAGAGGTCTGTTGCAAAGGCTGTAACAAAATGCAGAGCATGGACCCAAAGTGACATCACAAGGCATGATGTTAAATGATTAGAAATATCAGCACCAACTGGGGACTGCTACCGAATTTGGTGTTTGCCTAGCACACACCTCACTGTGCCATGGGACCAACATCTCCTCAGAACCTGCAAACTCAGCTGCTCCTGATCTCGCTTTAGGTTAACAAAAAGCCGCGTGGCACCTGCAGCTACAACTGCAGACCTGCCACACACTGCACCACATACACAGCCCTGGCACATGTGCCCAGCTCATGTGGGGCACTCCATGCCCAGCAGAAAACTCCATATCCATGGAAAGACAGGCTTATTTGGTTGGCAACAGCAGATGCAGCAGCTGGATGCCTGCTTATCCCCCTGGGCTCTAGTAGAAAAGGGCACTCAGGAATAGCAAGCAAAGGTGACAGCGACAAAAAGTCTGAGAGCAGAGGAACCCACCGCTAAGCAAAAACTCCCTCATAGAAAAGCTCTGTTCCTAGAAGGTCACAAATGTCCCAGTTCTTCTATCAATTCCTCAGGTAAGGTAGTGTGAGCACTTCCACCATCTCCTGCTTCACAGCTTGATTCAGCAACTCCAAGTTTTTCCCCACAAGCCCCAGTTCTGCCCCACCTGCCCAACTATCCACCTGTCCTTCGCATTCTTCAGATTCCTCCAGGCACCACAACCAGCTGACTCCAATCTGCTGCCCACCACAACTGAAGCACCCAGGACCCACCTTAACTGCCATCCGGTGCACCCCACCCCCTACCACATCAAGGCAGGGTCAGTGTCCTTACACTGCATTTTCTGGTCATCTACAGATTTGCAAACAAGCAAGCTGTGTTGTGAGCTCGTTTTCAGATCTGCAAGTATCAGCATAAATGATAATGCACAACGACAAGTCCTTGACAGCGACGGACATTTGTTTTTTTACGTGTTTAACAGCCACTGTTACGAGGTTGGATGAGATGGAAACCAACTGCCTTCCTGTAGTCGAGGGTGCAGTGGAGAGAACAGTTTTCAGACCAGAATTACAACAGGGCCTCTGTGTCCTCTGTACAACAGGGACAATGCCAATTGCACAGGAATCACACACTCACAGAATGGTTTGGGTGGAAAGGGACCCTGAAGATTATCTAATTCCAATCTCCCTGCCACAGGCAGGGCCACCTTCTAATCCAGTGCAAAAAATCAGAAAGCACCAGGTACTCCCATACAGACAACAACTTCCACAGAAAAGGGACTCCTTGGCACGTTCCCCTTGGTGCCAGTGCCCTTCCAAGACCTCCCCTTGGAGAAAATAAAGGCTGAACAAGGCACAGGCAGAGAAAGTTGCTGCCCAAGGCACTGTTAGCACAAGATAAGCTGTTATAAACCCAGATCATCTGCAACTGCAGGGCTCAGATTTTCTTCTAGCCACGTTGTCTTCTTGTGCACGATGCCAAAGCACTACAGCTGTGGGCAATGTTTATGTTAACACAGTTATTAGTACCAGCAAAACAGGTGCATGGCCACCGAGCCCAACCTGCTGTCTGGATAGCGCAGAAGACAGGGATTTGGGGGGGTTTGTAAAGCTTGCAAAGCTTTACATTCCTGCCAGGTCAGCCTGATGACTGTTCCCTCTCTGCTCGCTTGCCGTGCCCTCACTTAAAACAAAAAAAAAAACATAAAGAGGAGCATTTCAAAGGCTTGCCTTCGGCACGTTTGAACCCTCAAAGGTGTTCCGGTTTGAAAAGCCCAAATTTCGCAAAGACGGGGAGAGATGCCTCCCGTGCGGGCTAAAAGCAGCGCAGGCAGGCACCGCGGCCGCGTGTTTACACACGGCAGAAGCGGGCAAAGAGCCGGGACGGGGAGAGGGCGGCAAGGGCAGCCCCGGAGAAAGGGATGCCCGGCCCCAGCCCATCCCCGCCGGGCATCCCCGGGCAGGGGCGCCGGTAACGGGACACGCCGCGGGGGCGGCGCGGCTCGGGGGAGCAGCCCCGGCCAGGCCACCGCCGCACACCCCGCGCCTGGCTTTGGGCACCCGCTGAGGGGGTGAGCCCCTCACGCACCTCACACAGACACAGCACCCCGCCCTCTCCAGGGCCGGGGGGTCCAACCCGCCCCAAACTCCACGGAAGCGGCAGCAGAGCCGTGCCCGGTCACTGCGGCACCGCTGAGGGGCGGGAAGCACCGCACAAGTGACGGGGAGCGGGCGCTGAGGAGGCAGCCCCCGGGGAAGGGGCGGTAGGGGATGGGTGGCGTCCGTCCGCTCGCCCTCTCGGTCCGCCCCGTTACCTGGGGACGCAGCTGGGGCTGGAGCCGTCGATCTCCCAGGTGGCGAACAGATTCATAGGCACGGGCCGCCCCAGGGCCCCGGCGCCGCCGGGGAAGCTGAGGCGGCCCCGCTCGGCCGCCGCCGCCATGGCTGTGCCCGCCGGCCTGGCGCGCGCCCGCCGGCCCGCCGCCGCCGCCCCGCCCGCGGGGGGCGCGTCACGGGGGGGCGGGGACAGGGGCGGGGACACCGGCGGTGAGGGCGGGGTCAAATCGTGTGGGGCGTGGCTTAGATACAGGCGGCGCTGGCGGGCGGGGTGCGGAGGGGCGCGGCCAAAGCGGAGGGGCGTTAGCCTTTTGTGGGGGCGTGGTCAATCACGAGGGGCGGGGTCAAGTCTGGGCGGGCGTGTCTATTGCGAAGGGGCGTGAGCAATGTGAGGGCGTTTCTATTGTGGGGGCGTGGCCAGCGCGGATGGGCCCTATGCGCTTTTGGGGCGAGGCCATATGGGGCGTGATCATCCCTTTAGGGGCGTGGCCATCGCCCTCTGCCCGCCCCCCGTGCCCGCCCCGGGCGGAAGTGCCGGCGCGGCGGCGGGCGGGGGCCGGAAGCGGCGGCGGTGGCGGTTTCCGGCGGGCTCCGTGGCAGGGCGGGCGGCGGGCGCGGCCATGGTGCTGCTCACGATGATCGCCCGCGTGGCGGACGGGCTGCCCCTGGCCGCCTCCATGCAGGAGGACGAGCAGGTGGGGCCGGCGGGGCGCGGGCGGGGCGCGGGCGGCCTGGCGAGCGGGTGGGGAGCGGGCGGGGGGCGGCCCGGCGGGACCCGCGCGGCCCCTTCTGACAGCGGGGCGGCTCCGGCACGAGAGTCTCCCGGCGGCGAGTGGGAGGGAGGGGAGGAGCCCCCCGGTGTCCCTGCGGTGCCGGCCGCCCCAACAGCCCGCCCCGCTCCCTCCTCAGTCAGGCCGCGACCTGCAGCAGTACCAGAGCCAGGCCAAGCAGCTCTTCCGCAAGCTGAACGAGCAGTCCCCGACGAGATGCACCCTGGAGGCGGGAGCCATGGCTTTCCAGTGAGTGTCGGGAGGGCACGGGGGCACAGCGGGGGTTCGCCGCCGCGGGAATGAGCGGGGGGCGCTTCTGGCTCAGGGCTGGGAATTGGGCTGCCTGAAGAAGGTGAGCTGCTTCACCCCTGCCCTGCCAGCGGGGGGGGCAGTAGCTGCTCCAGGGGGAAGGTGTGTGAGTTGTCGCTGCTTGGCACAGGTGTCTGGCACTTGATTTTCAGCCAGGCTCTCAGTTCTGCCTTTGCTGAAGGTTCTGTTCCCTTTAAGGTTTTTCTTTTTGCACTCTGCCTTCACTATGTCTTCTGTACCTCCTGTGTCTCATTTTTAAAGAGATGTGTTCTTGGTAAAACCAACTTGGTAGTATCACTGTGAGCTCCTTTTGCACAGGATTTTTGTCTCTGTGTCTCATGAGAGTCCAGCTATTCATGTGTTAGATTCATGTGTTAGAAGCACATGAAGCATCCATGAGGGGGTTTTATTATTATTATTACTTTAATACCTGACAGACTTGTTGTAGATTCAGTCTTGTTGTTGCTAGATTTGGTGGGTATGGTTAACTAGTTTCATAAACTGTTTGGGAACTCTCAGCTTGAAAGCACTTCTGGCATTCTGCAGTAGTACTGTAGCAAAGGAGCTTGGATATGAAGTAAGGAAAGCTTACAGACAGTGCCGATCTTATTACTTAATCCCCAGCAAGGGAGGTGGACAGGCAACTGAACAGGGGAAGAATTGACAGTCAGTGAAAGGCAGGAGAGCTTGTGTGTGAGAAGTGAAACATCTCTCTGTGATATGTCATTCCTGGCAAAATAAAGCTTGAGAGCTCGGTCAAGATCCTGCCAAGAGGCAGAATTATGCCATTAGCAGCAATGATTATTACAGGTCTCTGAGATGAGGCATCAAGGCAGAGTCGTGCAGTTTTGGCAGCGATGTGCCAAGACTTCCTGCACTTTGCACCACTTCTGCTGCACTGCCAGCAGCAGGATCCCTGTCGGTTTCCAAGTGATTCCTGGTGGCTGGGTGTGTGTTTATGGCTGTGTGAGAAAGAGGGGGCCTCTGAATGCACAGCAAGGCTGGCTTTAGGTCTCTGTTTCATTAACAAGTGCCTTTTAGCACATCTCCCACTCTGTCCCTTTCTTCAGAGATTTGGCAACATGAAAAGATAGGAAAAGGATTTTTTTGGGGAGGGCAGTCTTTGGCAAAAGCCATGAGCCTTTGAGGGCTACTTTTCTTGTTGGCTTACATGTATGTGTTAACTGCATCAAGATTGTTTAAAATCTTTTCTCTTGGCTTCTGATTGCCTTTGGTAGGGAGTTATAGTTGTCAGAGGATGGCCCTGATTAGTCTGGCCATCCCTATCTCCTGTTGCAGAGTTAACTGCAAAATGCTGCCCTCCATCATCTTCTTTCTGCAAGTTAAAACTTTATAGAATTTAAAATCTCATTTTCAAGTGTTTCCTTGCACTGCACCTTGGTGTAGCTCAGACTGGCAGTGAAGCCTTGGGAAAGTCTGTGTAGATCCCAGTAAATCCCTTCTTGAGTTACTTCCATGATGCAAGCAGAGCAACGTCTGGTGAGGTGGCAATGTGTGCCCAAGAAATCAAAGCCTATTAATGATGGCCGTAATGTCACCAGTTGTGACGAGAAGGAAGGGCTTGAGCAGGCTCCTGTTTTGACAGCTGTCCCAAAGGAGCAGCTGGGTCACCTGGCTGGCAGACAGGCAGGGAGAGGAGTGTTTCTCCTGGGTTGAGTTAGTCCCTAGACAGGTTCTGCCAGCAACTGACAGCTGCTGCTGTGGAGCACTCGCTGCTGCCTCTTTTGAGGTGGGGTGCTATGCTAGGACCTATATGAAAAGAATACTTTCAGGTCAGAAAACCTCCTGTGCAGGGAGGGGAGATAATGGGGAAATCTGAGATTTAGTCTAAAATAACGCTGACTGATGACCACACTGTCCTGTTAAGGCAGCTCACCAATTTTTTTCTGCCAAATCAGAGCTCTGACTGCTGAGGGCAGCACAAGCCTGGACAGAGCATTTTGTTGCATGAGTTAGTAGTGTGGCTGAACTTGCTGAGGTGGTGTTGAACGTTTTTAGCCTCATCAATTGAGAGAAGACCCGAGCCTTGCTGAAATGTGAAACTTAAACTATGGCCACTAGGTGATTTCTGTCAAATGTAATGCCCAGGCTTCAGCTCCAAAAGCTGGGTCACCCCTTCAGCTGCAGCACTGAGGGTACATGGCTGTGCAGGTACAGGAGCACTGGTGGTGTCTTCTGTGCTGTCAGTCAGCAGGTGACCTTTGGCTGATGAATGGCTCAAGTGGCACTCACCTGTCATATCGGAAGCAACCCTTGGCCTTTGCCACTGTTACCTGGATAAAGATTTTTCTCTCTCCAAATATCCAAGATGATTATAAGAAACCCACTGGCTGTATTCAGTGTGCAGGAATCCGGAGTGCAGGAGTTAACAGTGGCAAATGGCACCATCTGCCCCTCATGTGAGGATGGGCCAAGCAGGTGCTGTGCTGAAGCTCGGAGATGCACGTAAAGTGTAAAACTGAGAAGCCCAGCTGTGCAGAAACTCTGCTCTGAGGTTGACAAAACTGTCTGAAACTGGGGCAGAATGAGGTGAGCTCACTCTCTGTGGTGCTGACAGATCAGCTTTAAATCCAGCATATTGAATATTACAGCAGGGAAAAGCAAGTGGGAAATATGACTGAAGAGCTTCAGGCAGGACCAGCTGACCTGGCCAGAGGTGAACAGATCCGTGCCCATGGAATGTGTTCCTCAGAGTGCTCTCATCTGGAGCACAGTGCTGCTCCAGCAATACCATCAGGATTCCCATCTGACATGTGTTCCTCATTTCAAAAGGTTTGTTCAAGTCTTGCTGGTCATGACAGTGGCTGAATCAAGAGTTCTGGATGATGATCTGTAGCAACTCCAATCTGTCAAACAGGTCTCCAGGGGTAAGGAAAGAACACAGGCATGATGTAATGTAGGATTAGTCCTCAGCACTGGTGCAGACCAGACTGAGGGACATAAAAAAGAAGAAAAGCATGGGCTCATGGGGACATGCTGTGGAATGGATTATGGCAGCTGAAGTTTCTTGCTTGTGATTGGGGTAGACCAGTTCTTGATTGAAGGCTGGCAGGGTTCACAGACAGGCCGTATAAAGACAGGAGAAATGGATACTCCTGAGCTCAGGAACAAGCTGAGGATGGCTAATTCAAAGGACATGGATCCGTTGGGGTATCTGGAAAAACAGTGGGGAGTGGGAGGAAGTTGTTTTGTAAGCCTGATGTGGCTATTAACAAAATTATAAGCTGCTTATTTTACTATTGTGTCCTCAGGACTGGATCATTTCTTTAATACACTGCTAATCTTTATGCTAACTAGACTGATGCATAATGGCATTATGCAGAAAGTCAAAGGAAGGTAACATAAAAGTAGCATTTATATTTTACCCTGAAGAATATAGACAAGTGTTCAAAAGCATTTACAGGGCTATCTAATGCCTCTACTCCTTTGGTTTTGGTGGGAATATTGTTGCTTTTATTTTTATATTGGCTAAATGAGGAGGAAAATGTAGTTGGCAATGTGCAGCAGCAGGCAGTCATAGCAAAGCTTAAATAATCTCAAGATTGGTGCTATCTTATCCCTTATTTCAGTAGGCTTTTTAGCTGAATTATAATGGAAAGCCCCTGTTCTCCCTGTTGGCAGAGACACTGGAGCTCATGCTGAAACAAGGTCAGCACTAAGCCTCTGCAAATAAATAAGAATTAGATGGGGACGGGGGTGCTGGGAGGATGTGGGGAGAGCCCTTGCACCCACAACTGCAGGGCAAACCAAACAGTGTGACACAGCAGCCGATGTCACTGTGTGTTTTGGAGCTCCTTACATTGCAGCCAAAGAACTGGTGTCACAGTCACACCTACCCGTGGCAAATCTACAGGTAAGACCACCAGAACCTGTCCAACACCAGTACTTTTCCCCACTGCCTCTGGGGTGATGCCTGTGGATAGCAACACCTCACCAACAGGCTGGTGTTGGGAGAGGAGGGGGATACCCAGCCCTCCAAAACTGAAAGGGAGGGCTGGCAGTCACTGCATGGCTTTGTAGCAAGCTGAGACCAAATTCTTGTGCGTTTTCTAATCTCAGTTCTTCAGCTTCCTGTTTGTGAGCCTCAGGTACTCAGCTGTGCTGCCAACTAGAGATGAGTTGGCCACCTTCCCCTCTACTCTGCTGGCAAACTTTCTTATGCTCCCCTTCTCCCGGTTGTGGGAGGGAGGTAGGGTGCTCTCCCTTTTGTACTCCAAAACTGTAAGTCTTTTGTTGCTGATACTTTGTTAAGCTAATGATATTCACAGACCAGCTTTTGTTCCCTTGAAGACAAAATTCAAGGCTCTTGGTGTGGGTGTAAGGCTACACGAAAATTTGTTTTGGGTAAAGAAAAATAAACCATTGCTTTGTAGAAAGGTTTACACTTGATCCAGACGTGGAAAACTGGAAGTCCTTGTACCCAGTTGTCATTGACTTATAGGAATAAAGGAATGCAGGGTGGGGTTTGATAGAATAGGTTCAGAATTGATTGATTAATGCCCTGTCTGCTGTTCTTTTAGCTACATCATTGAGAAAGGTGTGTGTTACCTGGTCCTGTGTGAAGCTGCATTCCCCAAGAAACTGGCCTTTGCATATCTGGAAGACTTGCACTCAGAGTTTGATGAGCAGCATGGCAAGAAGGTTCCAACAGTCTCCAGGCCCTATTCCTTCATTGAATTTGGTGAGGTCCCTTTCCTTGTAGGTAGTTCGGAAACTTCTTCCTGGGGCAGGGAGCAGCAGCCACTGGATCCTCTCCAACTTGGCTTGTGGAATTAACAGTTCAACCTCTTCTTGTCACTAGAGACACAAGCATTTTGAGCAGGAGAATACGGAAGTGGTAGGGAAATGGTATATGTCCTTTGATTCAGATTTCTTGCTTTTAGTCTCTTAGCCTCACTCCAGTGAATATTTGCATGTAGTCTTCTGGCTGTCTCAGCAGTGCTCCCAGTCCTTAGGCAGCCAGGCTGCTCTGTGTTAGGTGAGATCCCTTCTGATAGCCCTGTCTCATTCCAGACACCTACATCCAAAAAACCAAGAAGCTCTACATTGATAGCCGGGCGAGGAGGAACCTGGGCTCCATCAACACAGAGCTGCAAGATGTGCAGAGGATTATGGTGGCCAACATTGAGGAAGTCTTACAGCGAGGAGAAGCACTTTCAGGTACTGGGATGGGCCAGTATTTGGCACAGTATTCCTTGTCCTTTTGGTCAGCTGGGTGGGCAGAGCATACTGGAGGGGGAAAGGCTTGCTGGTCCCTGAGCCTCCTGAGAAAAGCAGACAAATTCAGTGGGTATTTCAGTTGAATTGGTTGCATCCTGAACCACCTGGCAGGTACTGGTGCTTCTTTTGGACAAGACCAGCATCTCACCAGTTTGAATTGCTTTCATCCCAGCAGGACAAGCCCTGGAGCACTGCAGAGAGGCTCAGGCCATGCTGCCATGTGAAACTGCTGCACTTCCAGCTGCTCCAGAGAAACCTGTACAGTTAACATAACATTTGGGGAACGTTGGGTTAATCTTGACTAACTTCTCTCCCCATTCCCTTTAACAGCTCTTGATTCCAAGGCCAACAACTTGTCCAGTTTGTCCAAGAAGTACCGTCAGGACGCGAAGTACCTGAACATGCGTTCCACGTACGCCAAGCTGGCGGCCGTAGCTGTGTTTTTTATCATGCTGATTGTCTATGTGAGGTTCTGGTGGCTGTGAGCTGGTTCAGTCATGGAAGAGGGAAAGCCAGTAGCCTGGCAGGTGTATGTGTGCAGGACACTGTTCATGGGGGATGTGCATTAGAATCCACACAGGACCATCACCTTTACCGGAGTGTCCTGCAATTGTTAGGTGACACCTGGCTTCTGCATCTCTTAGTGAAGCCTAACAAATAGGTGTAAAGGCTTGTTGACTTACAGGCTTTTCCTCTGAGGCAGTTTGCACTAGGGTACTGCAGAGTTTGGCCTCCCACGGTTCTTCCCCCCTCCCGGGGCACTCTGAGAAACAGTCAATCAGTGCAGTTTAGTATAATCACATTGTACGTCCTCCTGTTGAGTAGCTCTAGTGGAAACTGGACTCTAATGAACATTCCTTGTGTTGGTAATGTTTGCTTTTTTAGAATCTGGGTCTGCAATTATTTTTCTTTCCTTCTTTTTCAAGACTCCCCTGTTGGAAGGCAAATACTACACTGTACATAAACCAGCTTTCACCTCTGTCAGAATACCTATTGAGTTTTCTGCGTCTGACATCTTGTCTTGTTACACTTTAAGTTGCTTTAGGAAGAAATGGATGTTAAACTATGCCTTAAAATATGTTCTGTCTAGTACTAGGAGGGGCAATGGAAGGCTTCTGTATTACTGGTTCCTGAAAAATTAAACTACAGGTTTCTAAGTGTCCACTTTCCCTCTCCTGACAGCTGTGTGTGACAGTTTGTTTCCACGTGAACAGGGTGTGTAATTCAATGCTGTTGGAGCAGGCACAGTGCAAACTATGTCAGCACTTTGTATTTTTTCCTTCTATCTGCAGATTCACTACATTGTTTCCTTCCTTTTTATAACTGTACTTTCCTTCCAAAATGTGTCAAAACTGCCAGCATTTCATCTCTGGGATTCTTGTTTTCTTTCTCCCTGTTTCCCTCACCAAAAGAACCAAAAAACCAAAACTCTGAATGTTGTTGTGAAGAAAAGGTAGTGTTTCTTTAAAGAACACTTCAACTTTACATGAAGGATTAGGGTAATTTTCAAACAGTGGAATCCTTTGGAAACACCACCTTTTTTCCCGTGGTCACCCTCTCCCTACCTCACTTGGGAAGTTGAAATTGTAGACAAAGAAAAACTCATTATGGGGCAATAGTATAGAGCTTCTTTCTTATGGGCCAATCTATATATTACCAGTGTAATGTGATTTTTATTTTTTTAATTTCTTTTTGGTCCACTTGTGCTAAGAATAAGATACTACCAGTCAGCTTTTGTTTTATTAAAAAAAGCAGAAAAAAAGAGGAAAGAAAGAAACTCCACAGCTCAGGCACTCTTCTGCACTCAAGTGTTTGCCACTTGGTAGGAAGCAGGCAGTGTCACAGAAGGAAGTTTCAGGACTTCCCAGCACCTCTTACAAGCACATAATCTTGTGTAGTTCTGGATGTATAAGCTGTGACCTGGAAGTGTTTCCTGCCACTGGGTGGGAAACAGAGCTGTTGTCCTGTCTGGGAATGCTCCCCGGCTTGGTGTTGGACTGGCAGGGAAGCAGTTAGTACTCGTCCACCAATAAATCTGAGCTGCCACATAGTCTAAAGTAATCCAGTTTCTGCATGATGCCTCCAAGTGTTACTTTGTAGGTTGCTTTTATTTTAATTATTATTATTTTAAATCCTTTTAAGTGGTGTCCCTAACAGGTGAATGTCCCAGTGATGTAGGTCTGTGTAATGTGTGTGCTGGAAGGTCTCACCGTTCAGACACCCTATGTCTGTGGATTGTTGTGACTGAGGGGGTGATGTTCCTGCAACACAGGGCAGCTCGGGGAGCAGCTGCCTCCTGCAGCCCCAGTGTCAGCAGTGAAATAAATATGCTTCTGAAAATCCCCTCTGCAGCGTGGAGTGTCCTGTCTCTCATTCCTGTGATCTTGAGGGATGCTTTCTTTCTTTCCAGGGACACAAGAGGGTAAAGACCCCATAGCTGAAGCTACATGGGGAAAGGGCTCCTTTCTGGAGGCAGAACTAGTTGAAAAACATGATCTTGGACGTTTTCTGCCAGAGAGAGACTGTACTTCCTTTACAGCAGGGTCTCTCCCTGCTGGCACAGGTCTCTGCCTGCAGGCAGCCTCCTCAGCATGGGCAGAGCCTCGCACGTGCGTGGGCAGAATTTTTTGGGGACAATTTTGTGGCTGTTCACACGGGGCACACGAGAAGCAGGACAAACAGAGTGGAGTGTGTGTCCCCCATGGGGTGAGTCGGTAGGAACCAGGGCCCGGACCAGACATGCCGCTTGCCTAGAGGGAAGACAAGAACTCCCCCCGCAGGCCGGCGTGGGGCTCCAGGCAGCGCCTTGTAAGCAGCTCCCACGCTGCATCGGAAACACAGAGCCCCCTTTCCCCACTTGCGCAGGGCAGAGGTGTCGCTGATGCCCTGGGCGAGGGAGCTGCGGGCTGGGTTTTGCTTTGCTGGGGGCTCTCTGCACCTCCTGAGCAGCAAGGCGTGAGCTTGCTTACTCCTGTCCGGCTGCTCGGGGCAGAGGGGAGGAGAAAGCAGCGCCGGCTTCCACTCGCCGGCTTGCTCTGAGCTGGGCGAGCGATCGTGGGCGGGCTCGGGGCTCCCTCCCCGGGTGTACGGCGGGTGGGTGGGTCGGTGGGCTCAGGGTGCAGCCCTGCTGCGGGCTCGGGGGTCGTGGTGCTGAGCGCTTGGTGCTGGTGGGCGCGGGGCCGCTGCCTGCAGGTGGCAGTGCCGGCGCGGAGCTGGGGCGCGGAGCGGAGCTGGGGAGGCGAAAGGGGGTCCTCCTCAGGGCACCCCCAGCTCACTGCGGTGCCCTGGTCTTCCCAAAGATATACCGGGGATGCGCCTGCGAGGGCTCCCGGACTGCGGCTCGGCAGGCTGTGGTGCCTTGTCCCATTGTGCAGCCCGGATGCTGAGACCGAGATCGCGGCCCAGAAGGGCATTTGCCTGTCACCTGCTAGGCAGCATCCTTTCCATTTTCGTTTCTGAGCTGCCCGTCTTCTTTCAGAGGCTCTGGAACAGGCTTTGACTGCTGGGTTCCCCCACTGGCCATTCCCCCAGTTCCTGCGCCTGCTCCCCTCATCCTGGCAGAGGCGAGGGGTTCTGTGCCATGCCAGGCACACGCGGAGCAGACGTGAAACAGGACCTGGGAGCAATGCAAACTCCTGGCACCTCTACAGCATCTGAACCCCTGCTCTGGGTGAGTTTAGCGGGCAGATCTGGGCTCTCCCTTCTCCCACAGTGTGCCCATTGCCAATGGGAAACCTTTGGCACAGGGTAGAGGCAGGGCACAAAAGAGAAGAGGATGGTGCAGGGTGGCCTGGAAACTGTTCTGCTCATCATATGATCATAGTGGTGAAAAGCTGGTCAGTTTTGTCTGTGCTTGCTGCTGCCACCATTCAGCTCATGTCTGGGCACCCTTTTGTGTCCTTGTGTCATGGATCCAGGGGTGCTGTTGGACACAATGTCTGCTAGAGGGACCATACATGGCTGTGTACCCCGTTGCCCATTGCAGGATTGTGCTGGGTGGCTAATACCACCTGGGCATGTCGGTGCAGAGTGACAGAGGTTTTCTCCCTGGGTTAAGCAGCAAGAGCAGACTGGCAGAGCTGTTTCCCAGAAGCTGTGAAACCTGCCATGGGTGGGGCATGGCACTTCAGAAAGGAAGAGTGCGGCAGGATGGCAAAGGCTGGCTGTGTGCTTTGGCCACTGTGTCAAATATAAGCCAGGGCTCACCTAGCACACGCTGTGGCCATGCTCTGCACTGTCACAACTCCGGGAGCAGCCATTCGGGCACTGCAGGGTTTTGGTTTCTGTGTTGACCTGGATACTGCTTCCACTGCTTTGAACCAGCTCGTCACACTTAAAAAGTCCTCTTTAAAGCAGGTTTTGAGAAAAACCCACTTTCAGCATTTTTCCCTTTGGGATCCCAGGGGCAGTTTGACCTTGCATGGTTTCTGGAAGCTACTTTGCCATGGGTGAACATCCCAGTAGTGTCAAGGGCTGTGCCAGCAGCTCTGTGACAGAGCAAGTACCTACCCAGGGCACCAAATACCTAAGAAGTGCCTGGACAGCAGTGGCTGGAGTGGCCGGGGAGTTCAGCTTTTGAGTACCCTAATCCTTGTTCACCCTCCTTTGGGACTGATATGGGGACACAGCAGCTCTGTCCCTCTGGGGGGGCTCTGAATTCCACCAAAGCCAGGGAGGGATGCCCTGTAGAACCAGGCTGAGGGGCTCTGGAGGTCCTTCTCCCCTCTCCTCACACTTTGTTGCATTGCTGTGATGTGACCTTTTGGAAAGGAGGGCATAAATTTTCTGCTGCCCCAAAACAAAAGCTTTTCTAAGGGCAAGGTGCTGGGTTGACAGCTGGCCATGGGCAGCTGACTGTGGGACCAGCCCTCCTGCACTGGCCTGAGTCAGTGCCACATCCTAGAACACCCCTGAATCACCCCATCTCCCCTGTCCCTGGTGATGCAGCTGTGCTGGTCCTGAGCACTTGGCAAACTCCAAGGGCAGGACTAGGGGCACCCACCCAACTCCTGGCAGCCTCCTCTCTCTGTCCCTGTGCGTTTCCCTAGACCTGAGCTCTTTAGGGGTCCATGAGATTCCTGAGCCCCTGCAGCCTGCACTGGGGAGAGGTGGGGTATGACCTCTCCACTACAGATGCCCTTCCTGTGCTTCCTGGACAGCCTCCGACCCAGCTGCCCACACATGTCCCTGGCTCTGCTTTCCCTGGGGCAGCCGTGCCACCTCCCCTCCCCAGTCTGTCCCCCTTCTCCCCCGCATTCGGCATGATTTGGGTCCCCTGCAGGGTTGCCCCGGGCTTTGCCCATAGCACTGAGCCTTGCAGAGCTTCACACGGCTGCTCCCAGCTGGTTGCAGTCACACCTGAGCTCACAAACCCACCAGTGGGGATAAAGCAGAAGTTGGGGAGTCCCTGCTCCCCGTGCCCACCCCAGCAGGGCTGCCAGGCCCTGCCACAGGGTTTTCTCTGGGCTGGTGGCTGCATGGAGGAGCCCAATGTGATTTTGAACCACAGCTCAGAAAATCCCCTGTGGCTGAGCCCCAGTGCCCTGCAGACAAACGATAAACCTGTTTCCTCTGTCACTGCTTTTTGTTTCTTTACCTCCCCCCAGCAGCCCCCCAGCTCTGCAGTTGCTCCCTGGCCACCTCAGCACACTCTGCTTCCCTGGCATGCCACCCACCCTCACTGGAAATGGGACTCCCTGGCCCCATTGCAGCACAGCACCTAGAACAAAAATCCACCCTCCTCATTGGCCACAATTGGGGCTCCCCCAAATTGACAGCAGAGACAGGATTTGCATAGAAGAGCAGAACTAAATATGTTTGATGAGCCATAGGGACCCCGAGTCCTACGCACTGGGACCTGTGTGGGTCCCTGTGGTGCCAGAGTTGGGAGAGCATGAGGTGTGTGTAGCTCCTCAAGATCTTTCCCAGAGTTGCATGTCCCCAGCATGGACATCCCTTTGCAGCTGCAATAGCATCTTGCCCCTGGCATCCACCTTGGGAGAGGAGGGAACCATGAGGCAAGAAGGTGGCTTCTGGTGCAGCACCAGCTCGGGCACAGAGCAGCACCAGGCTCCCAGCTGGTGACAGGAGGGATGTAAGAGCATGGCTGAGGGCTGAGGCTGGGTGCTCAGTCCCACAGGAATAGGAGGAAGCCTCTGTTGTGCTTTCCTGTGTCCCTACCTGAATGACCACAGCTGATGGGGCTGTGCCTGTGTAACCATTCCACAGCAAGAGGGGTGGCTTTGAGGGAGAAGAGCAGGGTGCTGGCCTGCTGCACATCACTGTAGCTCCCCTGAGGCTGCTGATCATGAGGGAGGATTGCAGGTTCCAACTTATGCAACCAATGCTGCATACAGACCCAAAAAAGGCAACTTAAGGATTGCAGAGGGCAGCTGCCCCTTCCTTGAGTGTACCATGACTGTACCACCCTGCCAGCTGTCATTACAGCAGTGCCTGTGACCTGAAGGGTGACCACAAATCAGTGCATTCTTGCTCCGTAGCATGCACAGAGCCAGGGGCATTTCGGGAGCTTCATGGCCACCCTGTATGTCAGACTAACTTTGGTAAAAGCTAAGCAGCTCCATCTGCAATTTAAACACTCCCGGGGCCGCTGAGAGCAGGCAACAGTGGGTAAGGCAGAGGGTACAAATTCCCCAGGCGATTAAGCAGCAGAGGGAAAGGGGAGCCCAGTGCATTCCTGCAGGGCTTGATGAAGGAATCTCTTTGCACTCCTCTGTTTCTTTTTAAGACAAGGCTAGCTGGCAGGTAAGGTAATCACAGCATAAGCCAAGTCATGTGGATGTTAAGAGTTTGCAGATGAGCCACAGGACAAGCTATTTGCGGCACAAGCACAAAGCTGCCAGCCCTGAGGATTTTATTGGAAGCCTCTCGCCCTCCTGCTTTTCTTAAACCTCTTGGCTGCTGACGTCTTGTAACTATGAAATACCCTCAGCTCCCATTTTAATGGGGTTCCAGCTCTTCTGTTTACAAAAGAGAATGGGATATATGACTCAAGCATGTCCTAAGGACCCCCAGTACAGAGACAGGTACAAATGAGTAACATTTATCTGGGATAACATGTAAAACACTGAGATGTAAGGCAGGCAATGGGGTGTGGGCTGAGCTAAGGTCTGAATGCCTGAACCACCATCAATGTCACAGAAAGGTTATTGCAAGAAAACACAACTTGTTCTGAGCAAGCCAATGCAAAGCTGTTGAAATCAGCAGTTCCTCCAAGATGAGGGACAGAGAAGCACCACGGTCCTCACTGACCAGATACAGACACCCAAAAAGCACCTCAGAATGTTCAAATGCATTTTGCCTTCTCCAAGGATAGCTGAGAAGAGCACTGCAGAGCCTCCAGCACGTGTGTGCCCATCAGCAAACCTCGAGCTGCAGAGAGGTGAGGCATCTGGGATGTGGGGACATGTTGTCCCCATGGGCTCCCTCTCTGAGCAAAGTGTGCGGATGCCCCGTGGAGCAGGAACTAAAATCACTGCAGGGTGAGACTGCTGGAGCCGAAAACAGTGCCTGATCTCCCTGCCTTTGTCAGCTAAAGTGCCAAGATTTTCCTAATTGCTAGGGCCGTTTAACCAGTGATGCCGTGGATATGCAGCCTGTTCAGCTGGCTTAATCCCTCAGCTGGCATCGCTTCCAGCGCGGGAGTGCACCCACCTCTCTTCAGGAACCCTGCCTGCCTCCCCTTGCCACCCTGGGCAGCTGGGGCTTGGCTCCCACACTCTCCATGGGCAAAGAGGGGCAAGGCATGGTGCAAACCAGATGGACACTACAGGAAACCTTGCCAGAGCTCTCCAGTTCCAGTGTTGGCCGCTGGTCATCCCTGGGTGGGATGCTCTACTCTGCTGGCAGCTGAGCCCACGTGCTCCCACTGGGGCAGAGCCAGTGTGGAGAGATAAGAGAAATCAGCAGGCTCCTGAGACCTGTGGGAGGGAAGAGCCACTTTCCCTTTGCCAGGCTGGATTCTCCTGATGACCCTCATTTATCAGGTGGAGTTGGCTGCTCCCAAGAGCTGTGCGAAGGCATCCATGGATCCTGTCCCTGCACTGGGGCTCAGTGCCTTGTGTTCAGGCCAAGGGAAACACAGCAGAGGATGAGCCGCTTCAGGATCAGGGGTCATAAGTAATGCTTATGGAAATGTCAGCTTTCAGTGAAATAACAGAATTACTCCTGAATTTGCATTCAAGATAGCATCCCCAAGCCTTCTTTGTAGTCACACTCCTGTCCCTCCTCAAATCCCAGCATGGCTCTGTGATCATTTTAACTAAAGTGTTGGTTGATTGCCACCCATAATTTAATATGTGGGAAGTTTTGGCCATGCTGGGGGTCTGACCTCCACCTCAGCAGGTGGGGAGCTGCAGAGAGTGGTGTGCCAGGAACAATGCCATGGCATGGCCATCAGGGCTGTGAGGCATCATGGCCTGCCCACGAGCAGCTGTTGGAGTGGTGATGGGAAACTCTGGCAGCTGTGCGGGATGGGAGTGGGACTTGTCACCAAGGTTGCATTGGCATACCTGGAAAAATTATCGTGGGGGTAGGGCACTCACTGTCCAGCTCCACGCTTGGGAGGAACTCTGGGATCTGGAGAATTACAGGAGGAAAACAGTGAGGTTTATTCATTGCCCCCTCTCTCCCCCAAACCCGGCACAATCCTGCCTTCACGGGCCAGCCTGCCATGTCAGCACCACACACAAAGGGCTCTCAGTCCTCGGGAGCCTGAGCCAGGGCAGAAGGATTTTTAACGCTTTAAATGATGGCTGAGGACTGGGAGGGATCTCAAGCTTGAATCCAGCTGCTGTCCTCCTGAGACCTGTTCTGTGGGAACCCGGGTCTCTTCCCGGGTTTTTGCAGCAGGAGCAGCTGTGGGGGTGAGCCATGGAGTGGTGAGCACATCCACCTGCTCCAGAGGCTCCCCTGCCCACTGGGGTGAGCCTTGGAGGCCAAGGCTGGTTTTGGGTTTCCCATCCCAATCCGACAGGACTGCCCCACTAATCCTGCCTGGAAGCTGCCTGCACCCTACATCTGAGTGGAGGGCAGGGCATTGTGCCAGGTGGAGAATCTTGCTGTCCTCCCCTGTGGGCACCTGCCACTGCTGCCACCACCCTCCAGGGGCACGGCAGTGTGTCCTCCTGCCCTGGCCCTCCGTCCCCCTGTCCTTGCTGCCATCCATCCCCATCCTCACTGCTCCCCATCATCCCCCACCCGTGTTGTCCCCCATCACCTCCCATCCTCATTGCCCCCTGTCATCCCCCATCCCCATGGTTCATCCCTACTGTCCCCCATCCTTCCCCATCTCCACTGCACCCCATTATTTCCCATCCCCACAGTCCGGACCCCATCGTTCCCCATCCCCACTCT
>JAWWEU010000005.1:30271354-30384562 GCA_035583155.1 Acropternis orthonyx | reverse complement strand
CCCCCCCGCCCAGCAATCTGCCATACAACAGCTGGCAGTTTAGGTGATTGGGGATTATGGATGCCTGTAGGTGCCTTTAATTACGATTAGTTAAATGCTTTCCCAAATGCAGTGAGGCTGTGGAAATGAGGTCCATAAACACATGGAATTGTGTGAGTTTGGGGGCCAGGAGACAGGACTGGAGGCTGGGAAGAGCTTGTGACTTCCTGGTATGTGGGTAAGTTTGCGGTAGGACCCAGATGATCTGGTTTTGAGAGATTTATCTGCTAGTTTGGTGCTATTCAAATGGCAAGCTGTGGTCTAGGTGGGCTGGCTAAACTTTTGTGGTTTCAGAGTGCCCTTTGCTCCTGCAGATATAATTCATAATTCTCACCCTTCTGGTTGCCTCAGAAATCGGCACTGAGTGCTGCTTCAAGTCCCTGTGAAGGGACAAGCACTTGCCAGAGCTGGAGCTGATGTGTTGCTTCCATCAGGACAGACTTCACTAGAGCTTCCAGTAGATGTGGATAAAAATTTCTTTGCTGAAAGTCATTAACAGCTCTGATGTTTTCACTTACTCTCAAATGCAATTCTGTCTGAAATCAGACTTCCACAATACCAAATGCAGCAGCAAGTTCTGGATTGCTAGAGATATTTGTCAGGTGAGCTCATGAGGGACAGGTGCCCCCTGTTTCAGTGCCAAGTATTTGTAGAGACAGTAAAAAAGAAGGAATGAATTTGAGACAAAATATTCTGGAAGAAGGCTTAGGGGTAGTTGCCCCTCTTTTCAGAGACTTTCAGTCCAGAGTTTTGATCAGGAAGTAGTAACTGAGGACATTTAACCCAAAATGTGCAGGTGCTGACATGACTGCCTTTGTAGCTTGCTGAAATTACTGAATGCTTTGCTTTGAAAAATCTACCTAAAAGAAATTCTGCAAAGATTTGGTTGCCTGATGAACAAATCTGTATTTGATTCTTCTTCCAGTCTGGCTCTTTTGATGCTGCCAGAGATGAAATTAAACTACGTGATAGTGTCTTTGGTTTTGTTCCAGTCCTGTAAAATTTTCATTTGCCCAAATATGCTAATGAAGCTTTGACTTGACACGTATTGTGGCTACTGATTTGCCTGTTGTTTTTTTATCTTTCAGCTCTGCAGTGTATGGATGATTCCAAGCCATGTGTTAATGAGGGAAAGTGCATTCCATATCAGAATGGTACAGGATATTGCAAGTAAGTTTCATTTCTGATCCATTTATTTATCAGTCTTCTTTCATTCAGGATCCCAGCCAGAAAAGAAATGTGAATTCTTAAGATTTTCTTACTGGGTGCTTCCAGCATGAGTTTTAGCATTTTTTAACACTGCTGGTGTTTCTTGATAATGTGTTATTTCTTGTGTGCTACCTTGCTTTATTCTAAGAAGTCCAGAATTCTTGTTCAGTATTTGGGTTTGGATCTTGTCAGTTGGATTTCTTTGCATTAGATCAGGAACCCAGGCCAAACCAATTATAGAGGTAAACTCTGTACCTCCTTTCCAGACCCACAAGTTAAGTTGAAACTTGCTCCTTCGTCTTTCAGCTTGCTTTGCTTTTTAGAGCTTCAGCCCCAATTTGAATATTTCTATGAGAAAAATAATCAAATTTTCATAACTCTTCTGCACTCTGAAGTATGCCAGCTCCCTTCTACATGCTTGAGAGCAAGTAATATCTGGAAGTTGCAAAAACAAACTAACAAAAGTCCCCAAACAAACATCTACCTTTGTTTTTATCATGTACTTGATTTTAGTTGATGTTGACACTCATTTGGAGTGGTGCCTTCACTTTGCTGCTGCATGGAAAACTCATCAGCAGGAGCTTTGACAGGGTGTGTGGTGTCTGGAGAATGATACCACATCTATTGAAACGCAGTTCACTTTCAAACTGCAGTATTTGGATGTTTTTTAATGAAGTGATATTTCACCAAAAGATGAATCCTCCTTGTTTGGCAGCATTAATTTACCATGCCTGCAGTAAATAGATTATTTTCTAAACTTTGTTTACTTCAGCAGTGCAAGTTACGTGATTTCCTAACATGCTAAATCACTATGTTAATGCCAGCATTCTTTAAATATTAGTGAGTTTTGTGTCCTGTTGATTTAGACTGGCTAGCACACAGGTCTACTCTTTACCTTTCTCTACACATCCATCTTCCCTAGCCACAACCTTTAGTTCTCTATTGCTGTGATACATAAAACTTGATGTACTTAAAATGCATCTGTGACACACAAAGGGGAAATCATAGTCTAATTTGAGGTTCTTCTCAGTTTCAAATCAATACCTGATGTGCAGAAAGGCCACAGCAAAGCAAATATGTAGCTTGTTATTCCACCTAAGTTTCTTTTAAAAGTTCTAACTCTTACTGCTTCCTAGTCTTTCCCTTTCTGTGGCTTTATATTGATGTCAACTGAAATGAGCTGCCCTTCTGAAAAGAAAGCTGGAACTTTTCCTGCTTTTTGTTCGTATTTTGAGACTGAAACAAGAAATAGTGTGAGGTCAGTAGGTCTTTCTGATGTGTATTTGAGCATGTTAGTCTGGATCCAAAGTATGTAGGTCACAATGAAGGTAATAAACAAGGCTGGTGTTGATGTTGGTGCTGCTTATACCTTCCTAAAGATGTTTTCTTCAAGTTCCATGTTTCTCTTAACCATGTTCTAACAATTGTTTTTTACAGTCTAAGTTGATTCATCTGATTAACTTCTGTACACTATTTGTAGTGCAGTCCAGATCTTGACACATTTCCCTCGTTGCAATGGCAGCTTTTTTACATTTTTGAGCACACAGAGTTATTTATAATTCTAATGTTGCCTTCCTCCTTTTTGTTCAGGGTGTTCTTGCAGGTTTTAAGCCAACCCCTCCTTCAAGTAACAGCTCAGTTCCTTTGCAGGTGCCAGAGTAATTGGAAAGGCTAATAGAGGACTGTATACAGATATTAGTAGGTGTCTGGTTTTTAGTTCTGGCTCAAGAACTCTTTTTTTTTTTTTTTTTTTTTTTTTTTTGCAGAAAGGAGGAAAAGAAGTAGCAAAACGCACCTCAGATGTGGAGTCTCTACCTTTAACAGGCTGATTCTTAGCATCCTGTTTTGGTTTTAACTTTTTTTTTTCTTTCCTGCACTATGAGGAACTCTGAATAGGGGAACTTTCAGTCTGGTTTGGTAACCTAAATGACTTTCTGAATTTTTGATTGCTGTAAGAGTAGAAATGTTTTGCTCAGGAGACTGAATTTATTATGAAAACAAGTAGTTTGGCTTGTAGCTCTGCAGGGTCACTCAGTGATTAGCAACATCTCCACCCCTTCCACTTTTTTCAAGTTATCTGCAGTACTTCCTCTACTGAGCAATAAGTTATTATAACAGGCTCTCTTCCTCTTTCTGTATCTCCTCTCAGCCAAACTGTTTGTTGTAGTGTGTGGTCAGACCATCCAGTCAATCTTGCTGCCTGTAAGAATCAAGCGAATGGCTGAGGGAGACCTGCATCAGCAATAATCAAATGTCATAAGACATGAGTAAGCACTGATAACAAGACACCTATCTAGATATTTGGCCCAGCAGTGAATGGCAGCTTAGTGCTGAAACAGCTATCCTTGTCCAAAAATCCCGTAACACCTACTCCATTAAAAAAGAAAGCTGGTTTTCTGCTAAGGAACCTTTATTATGGTGTATCTGGCGTCTGGTATGGGAACAGCGATTGTGACCCTTGTAAGGAAGCTGGGGTTGGATCTTTATCAGATTGCTCTTGTGAGCGCCCTTTAAGTAGCTCTGTTCCCTTGGTGACGCTGCTGGCCCATGGCTGTCATTCTGTGGCACTGTTTGATAGAGTTACTGACCTCCTTTGACCTCGATTTTATATTTAGAAAATTACACATTCCTGTGTTTGCATCTTCCAAGGCCAGATTTTTTTGCATGAGAGCTCTTTCTACACTCATTCAGTGAGCAGCATGGTGAGGATGCATGCCTTATTCCAAGGAATATGCCTGTATCTGCAGCAGCATTGTGGAGGGGACCCATCCTTCCAAGCTTTCTAGGTCCTGCTTTGACAAAAAGCAGTTTCAGTTTGGAGTTTGGCTTTGCATTGCCCTGTGATGGATTTTTTTTTTGTTGTTGTGGTGGGTGGTTTTCTTTTTTTCCTCAAAGCATCTCCAGGCAACCTTTTGCACATTGAGGTGTCAAGCATGAAGGAGCCTTCTGGCATCCTCTCATATGCAGCAGAGAAGCAACATAACAGTTCCTTGTTGCTTAATGCTAATTGTGAACATCACAGGAAAACTCTTAATTCTCTCCCTGCTGCTGGATCACTGGGGAAGCAATAGGAGGGGGAGTCTGTGGGATAGCAGTGTGAACTTGTGGTGTTTCTGCAGTTGCAGCAGGCTGGGAAGGAAGGTGTGGGTACAGGGAGCTGTTTCAAGGACAAGCAGAGCAGAGATTTTGGCATCGCTGCCTGCTGTTTTCTGAGTGTAAGAGTCTGCTCTGCTGCAGGTGGATGCAGGATTGGGCAGTCCCTCTGTGCTTGGAGTGGGGCAGGGCCTTAAAGGAGTGTGTCTCTGAACTGATTTCCCCATGTTTGACAGCTGTGGCCTCTCCCAACTTCCCACCCCAGTGACAGGGAGCAGAAGCAAGACTGTGCCAGGGAGAGAAGCAGAAGTGGGAAGGGAGCTGACATGGGGGGTGCTCCAAGGTTTAGGGAGGAATCTGGGCCTTGCTACTTCTCATGCTTGGCAGGCTTTTAAGATGGATTTTTGACCTTAGGACTGTTGCCATTTGTGTGTCCAGAAGGGATAGTCATAGCTCTGTATGAAACCAAGTACTGCTCCAACACTAAGGTCTTTTGTTAGTCCTAATGGTGTAAAAAAACCCTTAGAGCTCTGCTTAGTCAAATGGGGAGACTGAGGTGCCAAAAGCATGGTCTCCTTCAGCATATCCTTTCATGCCCCAAGCTGTCAGGCTTTGTGCAACTTTGTGTGCTCCTGTCTCTTCAGCAAAGCAGTGTTTTTCTCACTGGGTGCAGAAGTTTGTGCACCTTTTGCATTGCATAATAGAGTTTTCCCCTTTTTGGCAACAGGAGGGCCTCAAAAAATGCTAAACTCAATACAGTAATGGCATGGCAGTAAGGGGCTTCTATTCCAATTCCAACACCCTTGCCAGGTTTTTGACCTAGCTTTCCTTCCAGCTGGATCTTCATAAATTAATTTTAACTTGGATTTTATGAGGACTTCTGGGGCTGCAAGCAAGATCCTAGACTGTAGCACTGCTTCTGAGACTGCAGCTGATATCTTCTTAGGATCTGTCTCGAGAGACTAATCACTCCTAGAGCAGTGAATGGGGAATACCCATAGGAGACCTTGTAGCAGGATGAGGTCTGAGAGTTTTCCAGAAGAGGCTAAATGCAGAAGTTGAAAAGTTGTCCCTTTCTGAGAATGGTCTGCCCTTTTCTGTTTCCTTCTGTCTCCCTTCAGAAGTTAAAGGAGACCCTTGAGACCAGGGCAGAGGAAAAAGGGGAGGGTGCATACTCTTTTAGCTTCAATTCTGGGAACGGAGCAGTGATTTCAGTCACTCAGTCAAAATTTTATTTTGTGATTTACCTGTGCAGACCAAAAGCTGTTCAAAGCTCTGATGGGCAGAAAAAGCTGAACTAAACCTTGCCCGTTCAAACTGTGGCTGCTCTTGCTCCTCGGAGCACAGTGGAGTGGAATGCTTGTGGAGGCACTTTCTGTGCACCAGGAACAATAGCTGTGTGCTGCTTTAAAGGCAGAGCAGAGAGGCTGTCCCATCCCATTAGTTTGCATTCAAAGTATGACGCATAAATGGGCGCCTTGAGACATGGGAAGGAGTGTTTGTAAAGCTAACCAGAGAATCCTGTTCTCCCTCCTGAGAGGACCTGTAGGTGTGGGAGTCAGAACCTGGGAGCCAGAGGGAAGTCTGGTTAAAATCTGTAACAAAATGGTTGAGACCCTTCTCATGTTAGTCATCAGACTGCATTTTTTCCCCTCTCTCCATTGAAGCATCTTCCAATCAAGCAGAAGGGAGTGTTGGGTTGAGGGGGGGAGAGGCAAAACTACTAGGAAATTCTTCCCTTCGCTTTTTAAATGAAAACCATCTGCTTCCTTCTGTGTGTCTCCAGATGATATCATGGGCCTGAGTAGAAAACTCCCATGAAAATCAAACATCTGGAAGTCTGGTTAAAATTGTCTATAAGGTGCATTTGAAGAGACTGTCTTGTGAAGGTGCCCAGGCAAATATAGTACAGCAGATGAGGAAGTTTTTCCAACAGACCAGACATACTTTCCAGAGGTCTCTTGAAAGCAGGAGAGAACTTAGTTTTGGAAGGTAACTTCAGCATAGTATTGTGGCAGAAGAGCCAAAAGTGCAGCTTTTGTGAATCTTTTACTTTCACTTGCAGCATTAGGTTGTTGGAGTGAATGCAGCTCTGTGGATTTGTGGATACTTCAAACTGGGATAAATACCTTCGTTTTGTTTTTACGTCTCTTGTTTAGCTCCGTGAGAGCCTGAGCTAAGGCAAATGCAGGCTGGAGCTGAAAAGGAGGAGGGGAAACAAAAAAAAAAAAAGGCTGAGCTCTAAAGTATTTGTGCTGGAAAGTAGCCCAGAGAGAGTAAAGGAGAAGCTTTAATTAGAAGCAGCTGCATAGCTGATGCAGCCCACAGGACATTTTCCCATTTCAAACTCTTTAGCTTTCAGAAATCATGATTTGAATTAAGCTGTATGTGAAATTTGTTCTTAAAAGATTAAATTCCTGTCGAAGTAGGTTAAGAGACCTCATGTGCCTCCAGAAAGTGCCAGAACAAACTTCATCTTCCTGTTTCTTTTTCTGAGTGTTAGATGGAAAACTGAGGAGAAACAGTGGCTTTTATTTGGAAAAGATTTGGTTTCCTGTTCTGAGCATGTCATTTGGAGCTGACACAAACTGCTACAATTTTAAGCTGCTCTGTAGACAAGTGGCTTTTTTTTTTTTTTCCCCCCCTCTCCTAAAGAGATCTTGAAAGAGTAGGTTGGAATGAGAGCAGAGCAGGGGTGGTGGGAAGCTGGAGCTGCTGTTGAGTTTAATCATATCCTTTAAAGAAGTCTGGACTTAGACCATGCATTTTCAGTGTTTGCCTCTATTTTTAGAGAAACAATGTGGTGCCCAACACGAATCAGGGGCAAATATTTGCAGTTTTGTCTATGCCAACATTTAGAACTAAATTACTGGTATCTGTGCCTAGAAATGTTGATGACAGGAGACACGGTTGAAACTCTGGACTATAGGTTTTTTGTTCTTTAACATTCAAAAAGGATTGGACTAAATTGCTGGAGGGGAAAGTTTCATAACTGCGTGACCAAGCACTTCTCCAGGAGGAGAACAAAATGATGGGTACAAGGGCTGCCTATACCTGACCTACCATCTTTACCCAGGCAGGCACGTTCCCTCTGGCATATTCTGTAAGGCTTTGTCCTTCCAAATATAAAGAACTAAAGTTAAAAGAGCTTTTGCTGTTCCCTGCTGGAGCACTCCCTCATGTTTTTCTGATTAGCCTCAGAAGATACCAGAACAAGCCTGGTCTTGGAGCGCTCTTCAACTTTGTACCAGAACATTTGTGTACAAAATGCTGGTCTGTTTGTGGGTGATGGTTGTGAGTTCTGTCTCAGAGCACAGATCTCCGCTTTCCTTTTAAATTGTACCAGCAGTACTCTTAATCAGAGTTCAGGCTCCTTTCTCCCTGTTTTCTAGGGGCAGTAGTAAAATGCACCTTCCAGCATCCCTGAGTGTTGGTGGGTGGGAGAGAAGACATACTTTGGTGGATTATTTGCTTGTGGACAAAACATGAAACGTTCCTCTAGACTTTGTTGTTTGGTTTACAGCCTTTCAATGAAAAAGCACTTAAGGACTCAACTTCTAGGAGTGTTTTGGTTTATTTTTTAGTTGTTGATGGAGTGGATGGTTTTGGAGGAGATCTTGTTTGCCTGATGAGATGGCCTAGGTGAGGTTCTCTTAAGTTCTGGTTTGTTCCTCCTTCTTTCATGATAAAGAGAATTACAGGTGCATGTCCTGTGCCTGTGGCCTTTAGTCCAAGGAGCTTGATGCACTGCTGACACTGAGAACTGCTTAACTGCCCCAAACCCCCATCACTGGCGGTGGTAAACCCAGAAGAAATCCCTATGACCAAATCTTGTAAGGCTACTGGGACTGAAGTTCGTTTTGTCTTTGCACAGTCATTGGCTGCATGTATAGATGTCCAGAGACATGATTTAACTGTGGTTTCCCAGACGGTCTCTGTGCAGAGCCAGCCAGTGCACCGTGTGCAGGCTTGAATGCCGTGGGAGTCGAGCAGTCCTCCAGCTCCTGGCACAGCTGTCTTTGCTGGATGCCAGATTTCTGTGTGATCGAGCTCCTACAAAGCCGTGCTGTGGCCCGCTGGCGATTGGACTGATTTCCAACCTGAACTGAGGAGGGATTTTGGATGTTCAAGGAAGCCTATAGAACTGCAATGGCTTAGGCCCAGAATCCCCGAAGCCTCTTGTGTGATGTGGCTGCAGCTCAGGCTGACCGACAGCCTTCGGCTGTTACACGGAGGATGGCACAAGAGGCAGAGGATACTCTGCATTGGTATTGTCTCAGAATTTGCTTTCTGTAACTTTATTAATCCTGCCTTGCCCTGCAAAATCTCTTTCATGTCTGTTCTTGGGTATGAAGCTGAAAGTATTAAGGCGTAGTGAAAGGAGCCTAATTTGGGTGTGGACAATGGTAAATTACAATTACGCACATCTATTATGTGATTTTCCTGCTTTAGACATACGGCTAAAGCTAGTTAATAAATTTTAACATGAGAAAAAACAGTTGTGGTCATCTAGTAATGACCCCTTGCATAACTTGGATAATAACCTCTCTGAATAGCTTTGTTTGAACTAGCGTGCATACTCTTCCTGAAACAGCCAATCCTGGTGTTCTTTTAAACAAGCATGAATGATGGAGAAATTCCACTGCAGCCTTAAATGCGTTGTTCCAGTTGTTTCTCTCTGCTGCTGAGAGACTGTGTATGTCTGTGTCTGAAGATAAAGATACTATCCTATTTCTAATTTGAATTCACCTAGTTGCAACTTTTAAATGCTCAGATCTGTTATGCCTATGCTTTCTAGATTGGGAATTATTGTTAAATATGAGTTTCGTAGGTACTTGGAGCTTTTGGTTAACTGTCTTGTTCCTTTTTCCCTTTGGTAAAGAGACTGTGCCACCTGAGCTTTTCATTGTGGCCAGAGTTTTCTATTAATTATTACTCCTGGCTTCTTTGAGTTCTTTCAGCTCCTCCTTATTAAAAAGCAAACACCAGAACTGATGTAATGGTTGTGCCAAGCATTTGTCAGGTGTAGCATAGTCTCATTTATTCCTCCTTGATATTAGCTGTTTGTACATGTGAAATATTCCTGGCCAAACTGTCTCACTAGGAATTCATGTTCAGCTGACTGCTAGGAATCCCCAGAAAAACTATGTCATTTCCAGATCAGTCTCCTGGTTTTTTGGGGAGTGCTGTATATGTTTTGTTTCTAGATGTGAGACTTTGCAGTGCTGAAGTGTGTTTTGGGTGCTGACGGCCTTGTTAAGCAGTTCATGTTACTATTGCCTATCAAGATGTTGTCTTCTTTCTTACCTGCATGTTTGATCAGCATTGATGTTTTCTGTTGTTAGTCATAGATAAATCTGTTCAATAGCATAGGAACAAAGGCAGATCCTTGTAGGATTCTGTTTAAAACAGAGCTTCATGATCATACCTTGATTTTTTTTCAACTGAATTGTAAAGCCTATCCAATTAAGTATGTTGTTTTGTTGTGATGGGTTTTTCTTTCCTCTTTTTTTTTTTGGTGATGGTTGTTGTTTGTTTTTGTTTGGTTTTTTCCTTTTCAATCTACACTTTCAAGTGCTTAAGGAAAAGGGACCCTCTCTACTTTTACATTCCTGTCTGACTAGAAACTTTGTGTATTCCTTGCAGTTGGAATCTCCTCTGTTTAGATTTGAATAACTCATTGATTTAATAATTGCACCTATCCTAATCTGGAACAAAGCATATCTAATGCTGACCTCTGATTTTTATTTTTTTTTTTAAACAGTGAAATACATGTTCTCCCAGGCTATGTGTGTCTTGGGTTACTCACCAGTTAAAGTGTGTGGCTGTGCACTATAGAAAAAACTGCAAGTGGCCAGTCCTGTGTGTTAGGTGTTATTTTTATCCAGTGCATACATACCCTTGCAGCTTTCTGCTACCTGAAAGAAGCAAAGTGGACTGTGGGTGACACAGAGGTGAACTTTTCAGGCTTGCTTGCCTGGATCCTGTATCTCTGGAAGTTAAATGGAAAATTCGTGGTACAAAGGCCAACTGAAAGATGGATTACAGCTGACAAGCATAGTCAGACTGTATTGACATAAGTTTAGGTTAGAGAGAAATAACTGCAATTATTCTGCAGTTGGAGATCTTTGTATAAAATATTGCCCTGGTTGTAGATTGTGTGTGTGTACTTGTTCTTCTGTGGGAGACAGAGGAACAATGACCTTGTCGTTAGGGTACTAGCCAGGGGCGTGGGAGACCTGACTGCAGTGCTTGTGTTGCTATTTGAGTGCAGGCTTCAGCATGTCACACTCCCAGATGCACTTATCAACATGAGGATAACAGTATATTCCTGTCTCACGGGAGCGTTGTGCAGAAAGATCTGCTACAGATCTTCAGGCCCCCAGACATTGCATTTCTACAGTGTTTATAAATATTGTGAAAGATGGATAATACCTGGTGTTAATACCTATTGAACTGCTTGATTTTCTTCTAAAAAAAGATGCTTGTTAGATTGGGAGTAGATGCAAGGAATTGTTACTCAGCAATTCTCTAACACTTAAGCTTTTACTGAAGTTTTGAAGGGAAGTACAAGAATAAGGTTCTGCATTTGGTACAACTCTGATTGAATGCAGTACTTACGTATTTTGTAAGAAGCAATTTCACAATTTGAACTTAAGTTTTTGGTGGTCTCATTTGAGACAGTCCCACAGGAAGTCTCTCTTACGTCTGTGACTTTAGTGTTTAGGTTTGTTAGTGTTACTATTAATTACGTTAAATTTCAAGACTTTTGATGGTCATGGGGCTTCATTCCTGGAATCTTCCCAGGACTGCAAGGCTGTGAGTGTGCTGCAATTCATATCTTCTGTTGCAGGTGTCGAGAAGGCTTTCTTGGAGACTACTGTCAGTACAGAAACCCCTGTGAAAGCAATACGTGTAAGAACGGGGGAACTTGTGAAGTTGCCTCTCTGATAGGAAAGCCTACCTGCAAGTGTGCTCCAGGATTCACAGGAGAGGATTGTCAGTACTCGGAATCACACCTCTGCTACATGTCCCAGCCCTGCCTGAATGGAGGAACTTGTCATCCCCTTGGCCAGGACACGTACGAGTGCGTCTGTCCTCCAGGTTTCACAGGTGGGCTTCTGCATTTGTACCTCCAGAGTCCCTCCTTTGTGAATTGCTTCATCCTGGAATGTTCTGGGGCAGTTGTAATATGCTCTCAAATTTTCTAACTACAGCACAGGAAATGAGAGGAAGTCTAAATGACTTCATGACCAAAAAAAGCAAAGGGGAATAGGGACTCAAACTCCCAACCCTTTACACGTAAGCAGAAAAACATTTGGATCTTGTGGGGTTGTCCATGTGGGAAAACTGAGTGCAGAAGCTACTCTGGAGTGGCTGTTACACTTTGAATTCAGAGTCTAGTTTCTAGGGAAAAAAAAAAAAAAAAGAGAAGCAAATTTGGCCAGCAAAATCTTTCTATGGGAAAACTATAGTTGGATGCCTGAGGGGGGAAGCATGGAAACTTACTCTTTTCACTCTTGAAGGGAATGTAGAAGAAGAGTGACTGTCAGTGCATAATATGATTTCAGGTCATGGGTTATTTTTATAAATCACAACTTTCTGTATCTTTCTGGTACCCTGTAAATGACTTCATACTGTAACCACAAATGAATGTTTGTTGCCAATATAATACTGTAAAATGCAGACATCATTTTTCTTACAATAATGTGAATATTTAATACACTAATAATTTTGAGGTAGCATGAAAAGAAATACTATTTTCCACAGAAATAACTTTTTATTAATCTGTCTTGATTTCCTACAGGAAAGGATTGCCAGTGGATTGATGCCTGCACATCTCAGCCTTGTGCCAATGGAAGTACATGTACTGTGTCGGGAAATAAGTACTCCTGCATCTGTCTGTCGGGCTACACTGGCCATAAGTGTGAGACAGATGTGAATGAATGTGCCACACCAGGGCTTTGTCAGCATGGGGGCACCTGTGTCAATCTGCCTGGTTCCTACCGCTGCCAGTGCAAGCCAGGCTACACAGGGCACCGCTGTGAGAGCGTGTATGTGCCGTGCTCCCCATCGCCCTGCATGAACGGAGGGACCTGTCACCAAACAAGTGACTTCACCTTTGAGTGCAACTGTCTGCCAGGTAAATGGCGATGCTTCGACGTGCTTGGTTTTGTAGTCTTGTCTCTGTGCTCTGGTCTGTGTTCTTCTGAAAACTTCTCTTGGAGTTTCTGTGTGGTGTGTGTGTGTGTACTGTAAGGTGGAAGTGAGAAAGCTCAGAAAGGTGGGAAGCTCTGCTAAGATGTTGGTTTCTGAGTGTCGGGATTTCATAATACGGAAGAGAAGGAAAAGGAAGGCAGCTAGAAATGACAAATTTACTTGGAACCCAATTAGAGGCAGAGAATCAAATAGGTAAGAACTATGAGGTAGATTCAAAGAGATTAGGGTGCTATCTCCTAATGCCTGTTTGGAATGCAAAATTCCATTTACATAAACCTCTATAAATACATAGTTTTGTGTCAGTAAAGGCCAGAGTCAACTTCAGTGCTTGAATGAATGTGTCTTTCTTCGTCTCTCTCTTTACCCCTAAAACACATTAGATTCTATTATCTTCCTCTTTTCTTCTCCAGTTCCTCCAAATCTAACAAGATGATATTTCCAACTCACCACACCCTTTTTGTGTCCAGATAAATTATGTTTGTTTGTTTTGTGATGCTGTTAGCTGCCCTGAGTCCACCCACAGCAGGAGTGATGTGCTTGCTCAGGATCACGGGCTGTATTGGTTTTGTGTCAAGCTGGACTCCAGTCACCAAGGCACCCATCTCTACACATGACCTTATGTCACCTGGTTGGGGCCCTGGTGGTCTCATCCCTCTTCCTCCCTATCCACTTGTTGTACTTTACCACAGAGCAGTGCTAGTCATCTTTGCACATCAGGGTATTTTTAGGCTGATATTTTTTTACTGAGTAATTCAACTCCATGGGAAACTGATTGTTTGGAAATGCTTTTGACTAGACTTCCTACTTAAGTGTATTGCAGTCTGGCATACAAGCTCTTGGTGTGTGGTAATCTGGAAAAGTAAACTCTCCCCTTAAGCATTTCTCTGTTGTTATTTATGTGAAAGATGTAGCTGCCATATAACATTTAGGTTGAATACAGAGTGACTGTGTTCTCTTGAGAATCATTTGGAGTCACAGGTATGTGTGGAAAGAGCATTTAGAACTTGTGAAAAATGTTCTCTTTTTGGAGACCTTTTCTTGAGGTGTTGGCTCAAATGACCCTAAATGCACATTGCCAACCTTAGCAAGTGACTGCACAACAATTTCCTGGGTTCTTTGAGCAAGCATGTGTTTGAAGAATTTAGCAAAGTCGATCTTAAAATAGAAGGATGGATCTTTATTTTTTCAAAGCAATTATTTCTAACTATGCTTGAAGAAAGACTGCTTTGAAAATGCTGTGTCTTCACTAACAGTAGCTCTGGGGGAATTAATTGCTTTTCTGCTTTGTATCTTTTTAAAATGAATTATAAACTAAGTATCTCTGGATTAACAGTCATGATCAGAATTTCATGGAAGTCAGATCTGTTTAGCCAATTCAAAGACTTTAAGGGAGCAGTGTGGTGGGGGGAAGAAGAGGGAGAGATGAAGTTGGAAGGACTTGATCTTGGTAAAGCTGACAGGACAGTTTGCTTTAGTGGTTCTCCTACAGTCTCCTACGAGACTGAGTAGGAGCAGATTTTCCCTTAGACAAGTGTGTGGGCTGGCTGAACTATGGTCAGGAAATGAAAATGAGATTACTATAGTAACAGCTACACACCTACACTGCTCACACATTTTGGATTATTAGCTGCTTTTTTTGACTTGTTACACAATGCGTATAGTGGAGTTGAGTTAATGTGGCTTTGAGAGCCTTCACTTCTCTATTTCCTGTATTTGTTTAAGTTGGCCATGCTGTTTTGCTAGCTTGATTTTTAAAACTAGTCATTTGAAAAAACAGCAAAAAAGGGAGCTGTTGGAGAGGCCCAAATGCTTACATTACACTCTGATAAAGGCAAGGCACCCAGCCATTTCTTCCCCCTTAGCGCAGAGCAAAATTTCTGAAGTGTTGGAAAAGGTTCTGTCTGGGAAGGAAAGGTCAACAGAAAGAAGAGAAATGGTGGCCTGTCATGCCTAGGGAGGATGTGAACAAGGCCTGCTGCTCTGGAAGACAGTGCCAAGATTATGGACTAGAAATTCCTCTTTAGCCTCCCTCTCTGAATTGGAGCAATGCCGATGATACTGTGACTATAAATGGAATTGCTCTAGCCCTTCTGGATTGCCTTAAGATGTTGCCATCGCTCAGCGTTATGGCCACAGATGCAGGATGCAGTTAGGTCTTGAACTGCTGGAGTGGTTTTGAATATGATTTTGCATCTTGTGACCTGTAAAACTACTTTGAAGAAACAGCTCAAGCAGCAGTTCAGGCATAATTAAGCTACTCTTGGACTGACCCTGAAATAGGTTCTTGTTTCCTGTAGGTGTTTTCAGTGAATTTAGTTTTTTGCAGATGCATGAGAATGAGTGCTTGGAAATGTAGGAAGAAGCTGGGACCTGGAGTTACACATCACAACAGCTTTTTCTACTGTCACACAAGTTCTGTTTATGTACAGTGTAGTCCACTTGCTATTTTAAACTCCCAGGTCCCCATGTCACTTGTGGTTGTACACAAACACATCTTGCATTAGGTAGTTCATGAAGTCATGTGTGTTAAGTCAGCATTTGGTGGCAAGTGTAGTTACATCTACAGTCAGTATTGCATCTGTCTGAAGGTAACCTTCTGTCTGTCTGATGTAATCATTTTTCCTCTGGGCTTTGTTGATTTTGGTAGAAGCAGGATTGTAGACAAGTGAGCATGTTAGGTCTATCATAGCAGAGTAGTAGTGAAAAAATTTCCTTGAAAGCAACTTAACCTGAAGCTTTAGTAACTCCTTTGAATATAAGAATGAGCTTGTAGTTATAAATATTTGACAAAAAAGGAGTTCATTTGGCAACTAACCTTTAATGGAATGTTAAACAAGTCAATAGAGGAAGTTCTTAGCTGGGAAAGTGATTATTCATTGTTATCCATCAAAATAATTACCCATTAACTAAGATAAGGACCCTAGGGAATTCCAAGGGCTTGTTCAGGAAACGATCTGTCAAGCTGGAGCAGGCTGTTTCTGAGAGCTCGAACACTTCCTGGGAAGAGGAAGTAAGCTCACCTCGGTTCCTAGCGGAGTGTCGCACCGTGCTGTGTGATGAGCATCATGGATGGGCTCTAACACATGCTGAATTTCCGTGGTGGGAAGACTCTGCTTGCTGGGCTTTGGAGATGCCTTTCTGTGCGTTGTGAGGTTCTCCATGGCAGCAGCCTTGGGGTACCAAACGGTACATGTGCCCCTGTGCTCTGCATGAGTTGGACCTCTTACCTGGAGTAGCCCCAATCAGTTTTAGCAGTCTACATCCCTCATTTCCCTTCAGCAGGCCCCAAGTCTGGCCAGGAACTTGACATTTTAGTTCAGGTGTGATTTCCTGCCCGCATTACTAATTGGTCCTGGAAAAAGTCTGAGGTGTAATTTATAGATTGAAATAAGGTTAAGGAGTAAGATTTGGAGGGAGCTGGGTCTAGTGCACTGGAATGGGGTGGAGATTTCAGATGACATAAGAATTAAGTTATCTGCTTGTGTCAGTCTGTGTACTAGGGGAGGAACAACATGCTGTTAGCAGTGGGAATGCTTTTCCCCTTGAGGTTCTCATTCCTTAGTTTGATGTTCTTGGAGATACGGAGCAAAAGTCAGGATGTGTATTGGCAAGCTATTCTCGTGCAGGGAGAAAGCAAAGGACAACATGTGAGTCCCAGCACAGGGGGGAACAGGAAACAGAGTCAGGTGTCCAAATACATCTAAACAGTGAACTCTGTGGCTTTCTGGAATTGAATCAGGTTATATAACTGCAAAATTAGATCCTGGGATCCAGCTAGAGAAAAGCTCATGTATCTCAGAGCAACCTTCGTGCTTGTCGTGCTCAAATGTAGATGCGTTGGCACAGGCAGCCATGACTCTAAAGGACTGATTTTAAGAAGAAAATCTAAACTTCACTAGAACAGTTTTATTTACAAATTAATCAGATTGGTATATTGTGGTGTAACTGGGGACTTGAAGAGGACAGCTTTTAGATGTTCTGCAATGAAGCTAAAGTTGCTCTTCAGACAAATTTAAAGGGAATTTGGGAGTTGGGAAGTTACAAAATAAAGAAACTTGTGTTTTCTTCAGCTGTACACTCAAAATAGTGTCCTCTTCACTGTTTCAAGCCTTTCTAGTTCCCTTTCCTTTGGGGATGTCTTTTGACTGAGCACACTTGGCTGTGTGTCTTTTCTCTTGCACCTTTCTAGTGCATTGCTTTTTTTTTTTTGTAAGCTCTTTTTCTTGTCTCAATTATACTGTAACTATTGCTATCCTCCAGTGCTTATTATGGGATTAATGGTTTTCTACATTTGGGTGAGATGCTTGAGGACCAACTCTTAGGCCTTCAATGTTTTATTATTTCTCAAAATCACTGGGCCACTTTGAATTCGTGTGAAATACAGTGAAGTTCAGTTTTAAATAAGTGCTTGCTGTCAGGAGTTCACTTACTAGAAAGTAGGATTGGTCTTCATATTGTCAGTACTGAAGGGATAACAAGTTAAACCTTCTGTCTTTGTGGTTCTGGGTGTATTTCCGTCCTGATCACGTGCTGGTGTGAGTGCAATCTGTGGTCAGTGGGACAACTCCTTTCAAGTTGAAACACAGGCTGGTAGAACACCCCTGTGTTTTACATCTGAGCCTGTGCTCATGCTTAGTAGCTTGATGCAGTTTTAAACACTAATTGAATCCCTTGATAACGGTTCCTTGGCAGCATTTGCCAGGAAGGTGCTGCTGTAATGATTAGGATTCAGGCTTATCATGTTATATTTCCTCTTAGTTTTTGAGCTTCCCAACTGCCATGAAATTTCTATGATCTGGGGTAGAGGTCAGGAGGGCTTTGAAGGGAGAGAGTAGTATTGAAGGGCTTGTTCTTTTGGTTTGAGTTTTGGTTTTTGGGGTTTTTATGTTGAGTGTTTTTCCTTGCTGATGGATGCTAATGCACTTGATGTGGCTTGGCAAAATCACTTATGACTCTTACCTGTAGAGTTGGAGAAATTCAAGAGAGAGAAATGCACACAAATCACTCTAAGTCTCCTGAGAGTAGCAGTAGTCTGGAGAAGCTGCCTCAGAGCTTTATAGTCAGTCTCATCTGCCACACAGCACGATTTGTATTGGACCAGATGTTGCTTAGAGGGGCTGTGTGACTTGACACAGATGTTATGGAAGTGTCTGGAACAGGGCATCAAAAGTAGAGGGGTTAAAGCATAACTTTGGATGAGAGAACTGTGTCATGCTAATATTACATTCCAAAGCAATGAAGAGACAGAGCTGATGTTTTAAATTAACATGTGTGTTCTGGAATCATTTACTTCATCCACATTAGCATGCATCCACTTGTGCTTTGATAAATAGCTCTCTCATCCAGCAGAAATGGCAGGTTTATTTAATGAAGCATGAACTAAATCAGCAGGGGAAATCAAGGGGAAGACAGATCATTGACAGCTCCCTTCCCTAATGTCTCCTCTTCTTTGAAAAGGAGAGGGAGATCTAGCAAGGATAATTTGTCAGTGGTCATTAGGAGCCTGGATTTTCACTGAGGGGAAGGTACCTGGTTTCTGCTTTTCGATCAGACCTTAGTGGAAAGCATCGCTTGGGCTGATTGACTGACTTGTCTAACACTGAAGAGGGCCAGATCAGGACTTTAGAAGCTCATTTTCAAAGCATGAAAGATCTTTCTTTGATGTAGTCAAGGCAGACTGTGCTGAGCTATTTATGAAGTGAACACCAGGCACTTTTTTGCCATGGGAAAGCTTGTCCTGGCTGATGCTCTAACTGCTACTTGGTGGACAGTGACAATCTCAGAGTAAACTGTCCTGGCCTTCACTTTGCTTTGAATGACAGTGCTCCTTAGTCACTTAAAGAGAAAATCCTTGTGTCTTTTTGGTTGTGAAAACACGTTTGGCCATCTACCCACGGTAGTCGTGCTTTAACTGTCATCTGACCTGCATGCTATTAGCAAAGGCATTCAACAGAGTCTCTGTTGGACGTGCTGCTTGGAGGTTCCTCAGGATTAGGTTAACAGGGTGAATGTTCAAGATTAAAAAAAAGAAAAAGAGGGGAAGCTGCATGAAGGGTGAATTCTCCTCAAAAGAGGTTGGGAGCCAGTTTCATTCTGCTGTGTTTCTGCTTTGTCCAGGTTTCGAGGGAACAGTCTGTGGACACAACGTTGATGACTGCCCGAACCACAAGTGCCTGAACGGGGGTGTCTGTGTGGATGGTGTGAACACGTACAACTGCCGCTGCCCGCCCCAGTGGACAGGTATTTGCTGTGGGAAACAAACCTCCACCGATGGACAGCTGAGTGCAGAGCATGTCTGTGCCTGTTGCTGCAGTCTGGGGGGCAGATGTCAGTGCAACCCTTAAAAGCAAACTGCATCAAAGCCACTACAATGGAGGGTGATTTCCCATTGCAGCATTCCAGGCATATATGCATGGATTTGGCAGACAGGTGCTGTGATTCCTGAGCTGCAACACAGAGCTGCATTTCTCCTATTGATTGCTTTGTAAGGGAATATATGTTTTTCAAAAGTACCAAACATGGCTTTGCTGCTACAGGTGTGCGCACATAGCAATGCTTTGCTGATACATTTGGGGATATCTGTAACCTGGGATAGTGATCATGTAGGTAATAGTAATGCTGCTCAGGACCCGGGCAAATGTGAAAGGAGGAATAGGTGAGGGAAGAGTGGGGAGACAAGTTATGTGTATGGGAAGCTTAAGGTTTTGCTACTATTATTTTCCTGCCTGACTGATTTTTATCTGGAGTAGCAAAGATACTTTTGATTCAGAAATGAGTCTGTTTTGCTCTGAGTCTGTAGGGGAAAAAAGTGTGAATTTCAAGAAAGTGTTGTGCATGATGTAAGGAAGCAGCTTACAGGAAACCCAGTGTCATATTTAGTTGCAAAATGTCTCCATACCTCAAAAATAAACAAATACCTCTGGTTATGGGGTGAGTTTTTTTTGAGTCATAGTAGTGATTCTTAGCTGATGTGCTTTTTCAGTTGAGTCTGGTTTTGCTCTTCTTTCAAAATCATAGGTTAAAAAAACAGACCTAAAACTGGCTTTGAAAAGACTTTTTTCCTCAGAGAGCGTTCATTCTTGTCATAAACAGTTTGACATTAACTGCAAAGGAGACTGACGGTTAAGAACCCTCATTAACTTAAAAAATTATATATTCTTAAATGAAGTTAAAACTACATAAAAGAATGAAGTGCACCACAGCTTGCATAGCTCTGTGAAACTAGGTGTAAACAGAACAGAATGAGTCTTCCCCTCAATGAGCAAGTGTCCGTGCTTCTATACTGCTTCTCTATGTCCTTAAAGCATGCAGAAAGTGAAACCTGTAAAGGAAAGCATGAAGAGAACTTGGGTGTGGAGACAACAAACCCATAGTGACCCCTACCATCTTGCTCCATGCCACAGGAATTATAAACCTTGCTATGATTTCTAGCGTCTGTCAGTAGCATATTAATCTTGGGTTTATTCCCGAGCTTAGAGGATATGTTGGTCATGCGTGGATAATCTGCAAGGGATTATTTTGCTGTCATAAATTTAGCTTGGTTTACAGGATTTGGGTGAAGCTAGTGATGACTTCTGCAACTCACCTGGAAGAGAGCCTGGTGGTAATAGGCTGCGATTCTGTTTGGTTTTGTGGTAGATTGTCTCTCTGATCAACCACTGAAGTTCTTTGCAATGTAGTTGTGGTGGTTCCCTCTCTGAACCTCTTAACGGGCTCTGACTAGCAGTGGGAAAAATCATTGGACCTGTGTTGTGGCCTAGTCTTGTGCTGTCTTTCTTCTGCGTAGACAGTCTCTCCAGAAAACCTTGTGTGCATGAAGGATGCTTCCCTCCAGGGAAATCCTGGAAAGAGAGAGGAACTCCCCAAGCCATACATTCCCATGGCTTTCTAACACAATGTAATGGAGTGGGCTTTCTGAGAATTTTCTTTGTTTGTGGTGCAGTTAAGGTTATCAGTGCAGCAGTGGTTTTAGGTGATGGGTTCTCAAGGCTGTTGTCTTTCTACACTTAGGTCAGTTTGAAAATGATCTCACAATTTAGGAAACAGCAACTTGGCTGTTTGATTAATGAAGGTTAGGGCCTTTGGGGAGCTGAGCAGTCTTGTCTGAAATGAACAGTACCAGCTTCTATGACTCTTCTCTGTCATCTCAGTAGCTTTTTCTTGAAAGAAATTTATTTCTCTGAATGGGCTTCAATCCCTTTCCTGCATCTTCAAATAGAGATCAAGGAGGTGTAAGAAAACAGTGCATGTCCAGCTTGGAGACATGAGGGGTGACACTGAGGCAGAGCACAAAACAGGGAAGGTGGATGGAAGACTTCTGGAATAGTTTGGAGAGAGAGAGATGACTATTTTTTCAGGATTAAACTGCACAAAGGAGGTTTATAACATTTTAGATCATCTCTAAGGTAAGTGAAGAGGGGAGAGCTGAGCAGGCAACTCTTTTGGAGTCTGTCCTGATAAATGTGATAGCCTAACAGTGTCAAACCATGAGAATGAACACTTCAGGAAATCAAAAGCATCCAGTGAGACCTTGAGATTAGAGGACATTGTCTACTGCTTAAAATAAAAGGCCCCAAATACCCATCTGTAAGTAAACATCAGCCAAAACTGAAAGGATGTTAAATTTTCTAAAAATATGTAACAGTGTTGACATGCTGTCTTCGTAACAGTCTCTTCTTTCAAACACTTGTTAAGTAATCTTGGGGAAGTTTGTCTGTTTGCAGCTTTAGTCTTTATTTAATCTTTCGGCTTTGAATGGTGCTCTGTTGTGTTTGTTAATGCAGTTTGTGCTTCATGGCATAGAGAAATCAGTCCCATTCCTTGCTAGAAAACTCAAGACGCTGTACTGTATCTGACGAAGAAAAGTTTTGTGCAAAGTAATATTGAAGCATCCTTTACTGAAACAGAATCTGTCCCAATTCCTTTTGGTAACCATCTGCCTCTTGTAATTCTCTGACAGGTGGTAGGCTGGGCTACATAGCTATGCATTTTTTTAAAAAAAGTACTTTTTTTTCTACTTGCTCCCACCTTTTGTGACGCTGTTTGCTTTCGGTCTTATTTCCTGCTCCTCAAACAGAGCTCACTGCTCCTTTTTTGTTGAAGTGCCTGCCTTCTCATTCTCATTTTGCTGCTTTTTCCGGAAAGATAAAATCTTGCCTTTCAAAAACAATGACGAGAAATTCCTGCTTGTCACTAATGTTTTTGTCACCTTCAAGTTCTCCTATTTCATATGGTTATAGTGATCATCAACCTCATAAATTTGTAACTGACAAGACACTCTTGGATGTTTGTGTGAAACTGCCCCAGATTTTTCCTGTTGCTGAATGTTAACTGATTATTTGTTTGCTTAAGGATGACTTTATATTGTGCCAGGATAAGTCCTTTGTTAAAACCACTTGTTTGTTGGGTCATTTCGGTGTTGCAGAGGTGTAACAAAGCTCCACCTTTTCTTGGAAGAAGACCTGGATGCTTTTGTGAAAGACTGAAGTCTATTCCTCTGAGCATGACAGGACAGAGAATTTGGTGTGTGAGTGATTTGAGTCAAAATTAGCCAAAAATCCTGGGTAATGTCTGTGCCACGTGAAGACTCTGCTTTATGCTGTTGTGCTGCAGCAGTTAAAGCAGCCTCATGGGCTCACTGTGGTCTGAGGAGGAAGGTGTCTTTGTTTTCTCTCCCTGCTCCTAGCCACTCTTCTCCTTCCACTGAGCTGGCTCTGGTATTTGTTGGAGTGTGCCACTTTAAAACACTAATCTAGTAAAAAATCCTGTCCAGCTGCTTTTTTTTTTTTTCCCTTCTTCTTGCTTTCTTTCTTTTTTCCTTTTTTTTCTTCTGGGATCAGGAATTAAAATTCACAAAGCAGTCTCATGGGTGAGTGCATGCAGAGGAAGTGATGGCAGTCCAGGGCTGTAAAGTCATATGGGAGGTTAGGGTGTCCTTCCACAGACACAGTTGAAGCCACCTGAGAATTTAAAGGATACACAGTCATTCCAGACTACAACTAATCTAAAGAAACAGAGCTTTGTTTAAAATGCACCTTTTTATTCTGTTGATCTAACCTGTGCAGCTTTGGGTCAAGAAAGATGACTTGACAATTTGCATGCAGAAGTGATTAACAATATAAAATGCTGTAAATGCTTTTGCTTTTCCTGGCTGAGGAGGACTCCTGCCTCACTGGAAACTTTGCAATATTTCAGAGGGTCACTGTGAATCTGTGTTTGGCCCAAATCACGTTTCAGGAACACTGCACAGCAGAGGTAGATTTGTATCCTCCATGAAGCTAAGTGCTTTGCACAGTTCACTCCTGAAGTGCTGCATCAGGAGCTGTGGGATGAGTCTCTGTGTTTGGGGGGACACACTATGTCCACACTCAAGTGGGTTTTGGAAGATCTATACTATAGTGCTTCAGTTGCAGGCTTGGCCTGCTTGCTCTCTTGCATTATTTCTACCCCTGTGGCTGGGAAGGCGAGACTCCCACGGCAGTTGTATTTGTTTAGGCTTTGTTTTCTCCTGAAAAGAAGGCTCCAGTGAACTGTGTATTTTAAAATCTGGGCAACCTTTGTCTCAAGGAAAGCACAGTGTGCTAACAGCTGACTCCACCAAAGAACTCCAGCACTAGGAGCTAGCTTAAGCAGCAAATGTTTGTCTTGAGCAGAAAAGCTCTTCAGGCAGCAGGGCTGTACTTTTTAATTAAAATAGCTGTTAGCTTGGTCATATGCTCTTACACACTAGCACAGGAGTTACTTTTGCTGCAGAGCTTTAGGCAGGAGTTTTCAAAGTAGGGAGTTAAGTGTTCGATTCCTATTTAATTAGAGTAATATTTGCTCCCTACCTTGGTTTTCTTTGAAAATCCCAGCCTTAAACTCTGGGCAGACGTGACTTTTCTTTGCTAAGAAGGGAGGATAACCATCAAAAGGCTTATGTTTAACGTTTTTATGTAAGTTCATATGCTTTGGTATTTTGTTTTTTGAAGCTTTCTTGCCAAATACCACTTTCCTCAGCTTCTCTGTCAAAGTATACTGTAACAAGTCATGTTAGCTTAGTGTTCAAAAAATTACTGCCTTTCTGGAGTACTTAGTCTCAAATGTGGAGGAACTAACTCTCACAGTAGATGATACGGATCATAAATGTTGAACATGCCTCAGTCATTAAATATACATCCTTGCTGTTCTCTAGAGGGTGTTGATTATTGTGACAGTGCTGTCGGAGTTGTACTCATTTCTGATCCTCCTTGCGTTATTCTAGATGACGTCCAAGGACCTTGGTATTAGCTCAGGGAGGCTGGGTCATGCTCCTGTGAGGAGTGCAGTCATCTTCCCCAGTGGTGTAGCAATGATCAGCTTTCTGGTGCTTTTCCAGGCTTTATTAAAAAGCATAGTGGCCTCTTTGGTACCGGCTGAGGTCCGTCTGTGCCAAAATTGACAAGTTGGCTGGTGTCACTACAGTAGTATCTCCAAGAGACAGCTCTGAAAGAGGCCAAGAGGGATTATGATTCTTTTTCTTCCTTCATGTTTGAACTGGCAGATAAAAAGGGAACAGGGAGCACGTGGCAGCCTCTGGAGCTGGCAGCTCTTAAGTTTGAGTGTACAAACGATTTGAAGTATTGGACATAAACAGACTTTATCCTGTATGTTGTTTGTTTCTCTTGTGGCACTTGATTCCAGTGTTGTGCAGAGCAGATGGATTTCAGAGGCATTAAAAGTTATGCCCTCAGTCAGTACCTTATCTGCTATGGATTCTGGAACACCTACCACAACCTTGTTTGTTTCGTGCTGCTTTTCATTTCCCAACTCTAGGAGGTAGCTGTAATAAAACACCTGAGGTGTCAACAGCTGAACTGATCTGATGACAGAATGACAGCATCCAATTCAGACCATACTGCTGCTTCTTCCCTTGTGTCTTTGGTGACTTTCCAGGTTGGGAAATACTCTGCAATCAAATGTGCCAAATCTCTCATGGATATGTGCTTAAGTTTTCAGTACATCTTTCATGTGTTTGGCACTAAAACAAAATAGGCAGACCCCTCTGGTGAGGCTGGGTTGGTGAATGTGTGCTGTGAGACCAGGCTAATAGGTAACAGTTGTTTCATCTGCAGCTGACTTGTTCCTGGCAGTTTGTGTCGCTTCCCTTGTACTTAGAGTGAGGTGATTTGTCTCTGGGTAATTACTGAAGATGAGCTGCTGAGATAGCCTGAGAATAGGAAGCTTTCATTGTAAGTTTTGGCTCCAACTGTTAATTTTTTTTTTGCCTTGCCGATCTTTTCACTTGTTAGGTATTTCCCTGATTCACTGGGTTTTCCAGAGGAGGTAAAGAGAAGGACAAAGCTGAGAGTAGCTTGGTGATGTCTATTTCCTGTTTGCTTCTCTGCCCTGCTGCTGTCCCTAGTCATTTCACCTACCACAACCAGTCTGTCATTGGTGCATCAGTAATAATTTTTAGTGAATTGTGTTCTGATCATTTGTATTATTACCTCTGAAGAGCTCAGTCAGGACTGCCCTCACTACCCAGTAGTCTGTGGGGAGTGATTTAGGGCAGTATTTAATGGATCAGGCTGTGCGTAAGTCTCTTAAAGCCCAGAGTTTTGTATTTGGTGGTTGTGAAATCGCTTGTAAAAGCCCATTAGTTCCACTACATGCTTCTCAGTGTGGTTATGAAATTAAACTCTTTTCTCCACCATATTAATCTAAAATAAATACAGACGTTTACTGTTCTCTACAATTGTAGATTCATCTTCAATTGTTCAAATTCTATAGTAAGTTTTTAAAAATTGGATGGTATTTGCCGTTTCCCAAGATACAATTAGATCTATTAATAACAAAACCAAAACCCCAACACCTGAAGTTTGTGAATGGCTGCTACTGCCTCGCTGCTCTGGGAGAAGGGTGCTGTGAGGTCCTGGGGAAGGAGCACATTTTTGAGAGTGCTCTTAGCATCTTAGCATCTCTTTTGAGATGCTTCTTAGTTCTTCAGAAAAGAAGGGAAAAAATACTGACTTCAACAGTTTTTTTCTGGGGAAACTACTATAATACTTAAACAGGGAAGACCTTTACTAAATACTCATGCAACTGGGGGCACTTCTGGCAGATGTAAACAGCGTAGTCCATGGAATTCTGTGTGTGCCTGAAGCCATTGTTGGAGCTGAAAACATCAGTTGTATTCATTAGATTGCCTGCAGGGAGCTATGGAGATGGCTTTGTGGGAGGGTCTGGAATTTGGATATGGTCTGGACAGAACACTTGAGATCCCTTTAGGTATTACCTGTTTATTGCTGTGGACATTTTGGTCTATATAAAAGTGTTCCCTCCTTCAGAGAAGTTTGAAGTTCTCTGCTTTGAGATACTGTGTGTCAATAAAGCAAATTATATAAATGATCAAATATTTTCTTTTGTGTGCTTTGTCTCGTGCTGTAATCTTCCCTGCAATAACGGTTGTATTATAGTATTATACTATTTAGCCTTTGTGGGTAGCAATAGGAAAGTCTCTCCACCAGTCTGTCAGACTGTGAACTCTACCTCTTTTCATTGTCTTTATTCAGAGGTGGTGGCTTCAATACTGCAAAAGGTATTCCAGACTGAAGCAGTGCCATCACTATTGCACAAGTGTTTGTATTAGTTATTCTTCCTTGTAGTCAAATGTCTGCTCAGCGATGTTTACCTTGTTGATTAAAGCTGTGATTGAACAGAGGTCCCCACTGAATTGTTCCAGGGAAGCTGATGTTTCCTCAAGCAGTGCCTAGCCTAAACCTTCTGCAGCAAGTCTGTTTGCCTTTGTATTTTACTTGGCGTTTGTGCATCAAGCCTCGTCTGCTGTTGCACTGCCCAGCAACCTCGCTTGGTTGAATCTGTCTGAAATCCCCTGGCTTCCTCTTGAAAAGCATAAATGTTATTTTGTAAGAGATACCATTGCCTACTGTTCATCTCCTTCCGGGCCATTAATTAGGTGCTCCAGTGCCTGTATGTATTAATTGTAACTGAGTTATTTCAATGCATATGGATAATTCTGTGGGTTAAAGATTAAACTGAGTGCTTTCACAAATACACAATTTGAAAACATGGGAGCTAAAGTATTTTTCATAAATGCCTTTTTCCTAGAAGGCCTGATGACTCCATGTGATTATTCCTTTTCCTGTTGCTGAGGAGACTCACACAGCAGCACGAGGAGACTGAGCTTTGACCTCATGGATCAATATACGTTGGGCTGTGTTGTCAATGCAGGTGTTTTTCTAGTGTTAGAAGACAGAACTGGACAGGGGAATGTCCTTCCCCAGCCAGCTGTGGTGTGCCACCTGGTATCCTGAATGTACACATGTGTGATTAGAGAGGAGAAGAAACTGCATCGTCTTTTGTAGTGTGGCACGGATGACCTTCTGCCACAATTTCATTCGGTCATTTATACAAATACTGTGCCTTATCTTCTTAGCCTGTTCTTGAGTCTTGATAAGATGCTGTTCACCTTCTCACTTAGCAGTCCTTTGAAACTTGGAGAAAAAAATACAAACAGTTCTAATGAACCAGGCTTTCTTTAGCTACACTGATTGTATTTAAAACTCAAACAGCAAACTTTGGAATACTTTGTAAATTAAATTACTCTTTCAGAGAGTTTCTGCCTAGACCTGGTTTATAGTTCCCAAGGAGCCCTTTCAGGAGAGCTAGTGAGGTCTTTCCTGAATTGCTAGTCTGAGATAAGTGACAAACTTCTGGTGAACTGTTGAGGGAATGGGGGCATAAACCTGCTTGAAACTTGATGCTCCTCTTCCAGTGAGTCTGTTAAGGCCCTGATGACCAGTTTGTGATTCTCTCTCAATTATCTTTCCAGTATCACTAAACTTGTAAGATATTCTGACTTCCAGTTCAGTTTGTCCACTGCTGTGGTGGTTGTGATTTTGAGAGAAATGGGATGTTGCTGTCTCCTCCAAGCTCAGTTTTCAAGGAACTGATTTTTTTCCAAGGCATAGGAAGGTATTTTCACCTTTTGTCCTATGAAATGTTTTTAGTGATTAAATTGCATTATATCTGCTCTCAGGAGCTTTAACCTCTAGTATTGCAGCTGTGCATCAGCAGACTCTTCTGCTGGATAGCTGTTCAGAAGCCAAGAAAACTTTTTCCCTTATGGAAGGTCTGTTCTGCCAAGGATGAAGGCCTCTGATTGAACTGACTGAAGGTCCTGCATTCTGCTGCAGGATCAGTGCAGTTGGAATTGGGATTTATGTAAACCCTCTATGGTTTGGTAGGGTCAACTTTTGTTCATGTCTGGTGCTGCTTCCCAGGGTGACTGTTTAGGTTTCTTGTTTGCTCAGGCCAATGTTCCTCTCTCTCAGTGTAGGATTGTACTCATTTTGTGTGCTGCCTTACCTGTATAAATCAGGCTTTTTTTTTTTTTTTTTTTTTTTTTTTTTTTTTTTTTTTTTTTTTTTTTTTGACATAAAGCCCAGTAAGAGATGAGGCTGACTCTTGTCAGTGAGATCTAGCACAACTGATTGAGGGGCCTTGAGCCACTGCATTCTCTCTCTGCTTAAAGAGTTCCTATCCAGCTCCTGAGGGTCTGAAAATGGGAGCAATCAAAGCAGCAAACATGTCTGACTTACTCCATAGGGTTTTGGTGGGTTTTTTTGTTTGTTTGTTTGGGGTTTTTTTGTTTGTTTGTTGTTTTTTGAGGGGAGATATGCAGGAAGTAACTTAGTTTCATAGTGGGCGAAAAGTGCTAAGAGTTGAAGGCTGTTCCCTTTTTCTACTTCAAGTTTTCAATTTTGAAATACCGCATGGACTAGCTGTTTACTTTGTACAAGGTCACTTAGAACCTGAGTCGGCATTTTACTGATTTCCCAGGCTCTGCAAATATCAAGGTCAGGTTAGGGTTTTTATTAGCTTCTTGGAGTAATTTGTTGTTTCCTTTTTTGTTGTCTTTTATGTGTTTGTTTCTACATTTCCATTAAAATAGGTACAGTTAGTGTATTGCACTTGCCTTCAGTAGTTCACCCTGTATTTACTATATTTTGTTTAGAAATGTAATAGAAACTAGCAAGAGCACAAGAAAAGAAATACCTACTGAAGTTTGCAGCTAGGTGAATTATCATTCAGCTGAAATGGTTGTGGCATTCAGAAGTCATGAATACGTGTATTACACTGTACAGTTCATACAATTCATAAGGGACTTTGCACTTGGAAGTTGAATTTCAGTTCTGTGAATGAAAGTTTTGATTCTGCCTAAAACTCTTAACAAGCTGAAAACCAGCTTACCAACTATATGGCTACAAGTAAATATAATTACTTTTGTTAAAATTGAATCAAAGCAGCATCCCATAAGTAAACTGTTCCCAAGATCTTTTGTCCATTTGATTTAAATCTAACCTGGCAGAGAGAAGTGTTGTTCAGAGTATTTATTGAGAAGTTTTAGAATTAAATCTGGTTTGATGTCCAACATTGAAAGAGACTCCTGCCTCTGCCATAAAAATTCATTCTGGAAGCCCAGACATTGTGCTGAAGACATGGGTCACTAACAGTAGAAGTGTCAAATCTTTTCTTTGCAGCACCTGCCCAAGATAGTGATCTATTTCTCTCATTTGAAGTGTCTACTGAGGGCAAATCAGCCCTTTTGGGACAATGAAAGTTTGTGGCCATTCCAAAAACCTGCGTTGAAAAATTAAGATATTGACCATTAATCTTATGCTGTTAACACCTAAAGATTCATGAATACCATGTATTCAGCCATAACTTATCTGAAACCCCAAATCTCACCAAACCACCCAACCTAAAAACCCCTTTTGTGTTTTCCTTTGAGGACTGTGGGCCACAGAACACATATCCAAACCACCCAAACCCCACTTCAGCAATAAGAGTTCAAGCATTTTCAGCCAATTCACCAGCTCCAGTTAAGAAACATGACCCTTTTGGACTTTAGTTTGGGGTTGTAGTATTTCAAAAAATTGTTCTGAAATCTTTCAAAATACTATTGCCCCTCCATGACCTGGTGGTGGATGAGCCTGAGTATTATACATTTGTTAACGTAGATAGATTGATACGATCTACTTGCCTTATGTTGCTTTTGGTTCATATGTTTTTGCCCAGAAGTTGTCTTTCAGTTATAACTTCAATTAAGAACAAGATATTTTCATTAAAATGCTCAATAGTAAAATACAATAGTTAATTGCTCATTTGTGCCTCAACATACTGAATTGAATTTCCTTTGTTTTTAAAACAAACTTCATTAAGTTGAAGCTCTGTTTGATTCCTGTTCATAATTAAACACAAATATGATTGTGATCTGGTAGCTGCAAAAGGAGTGTTAGAAATCAGACAAGTTAAGTGAGGATCAGATTCAAGGAGCTCAGGTGTGGTATGTTTTTTAAATATAGTTGAATTGCTTGAAGTTCAAGCTCTGCTTTTTGCTTGTGAAGATGTTGATAGACCTTTTAAAAAGTTGGTTTAGTTTAGATCTGCAGAAAAATGGAATATCCTAGGATACAGGATTATTGCAAGGACAGCAGTGATGTCACTTTGTACTATCCTTTCTTGAACTGGAGTGTAAGTACTGGTAAAAAAAGTACTAAAAAAAGTCCAATGTGTTGATATTATTAGTGACACTTGGAATGGGAAGTCAGAAACAAACCCTGATAGTTTATATGAGGGAGTAATTTGCCCATCTTTGCTTTAACAAAACCCAAGAAGCCAAAACCCACACAACACCCGCACTCAATCACTCCCCCCAAAAGCCCACAAAAGGTTATGTTTCAGGAGTTCTATTCAGCCAGTCACAAGGCAAGTGATTTTTTTCAGAGGCATTACAGTCTTGAGCGGTGTGGCGACTTCAGCACTGAAACCCTCTTCACGCTTTAGTGACAGCAGTTCGAATTGGCTGCAGCCAAAAGGAGGGTGTAAAGACTGCGAGGGCGCCAGTGGCTGTGCTACGGATGAGTGTTCCTCAGGGAGTGTGCCCTTTGATCTGGGTTGGGCCCCCTCCCAGAAAAGAAGGAAAATCACTTTTATAATAAGCAAATAATGTCTTGATTATTTTTTTCTTTTTCTTAAGAGGAAATCAGTTGTGTTGAGTTGCGAGATACGCGTGACTGCGAGGAACCAGCCCCGGCCAACTGACTCTTTTCAGTCTAGCCACTGATAAGCCAATACTGAAAGCTCATGAACAAACCACTTCTAGTATGACAAATGCGTGGTTTGTTTTTTCATTATGCAGAGAGGTGTTTTACAGATAATCATAGCAAGTGTTAGATTTTCCCCCCAACTGTTTTACTAAGCAAACTGGGAATTGAAGATTAATTCTGAAAATGCTATTGTAATCATTATTACTGTTAAAATTTTATTACGGTTTTTCAAGTGATAGAATTCTTGTTTTGAAGTAATCCTGCTGTGAAAGGAACATATGCACGCAGCACAGTCAGTTGGGCAACTAATTTTTTTAATAATAATTGCCTTTCTTTGCCACTAAGTGGAAAAAAAACCCACCCAGGTCTCACAGGATCAAAGACTAAGATTTATGTAAGTACTTTGAAAACAAAAGCATGAACATAGTAGATGGAGATGGTTAAGACTGAATATTTTTACATTCCTGCCAATGATAAGTGTTTCAGGTCTGTGCATTGGATGAGGGTGTGTCTGTGCTCTTGCATCATTATTTCTGGTCCATTAATAAACAAGGTGACTTAAGCAATATCGAATAATTATTTTTAAATTGGCAAACCTGAGTAGACTGGGAAGATCTTCCCAGGCAGGGAAGATCCATGGCCTGCTCTTGAATTTCTTATTCTTGGAATGTGGGGGGAATTCCAGACAAATTTAAGTGTGCAGTTGATAGATGCAGCTGGAGAAGAGAAATGGGAGGATCTTGGTAGCAGTACACTTACTAAAGAGCCCTGACCCAAATAATGGCAAGCTGCTGCAAGCTGGTGAGGAAGGTGATGGTGTCAGCTGGGGAAGGGAGAAGGTCATCAAACAAATACTAAATCTTGCTCTCTGATGAAGGGTCATCTTCTGGTGCTGTGTGCCTTGTATCAATGTTTTAGGAAGGGTGATAAAAGCAAGTTATCAAGAAGCGTGTGGGGGAAAACAAAAAGCAAGCTTTCAGTGTTAGAGAGATCTTATTGTAACTGAAAGCAGAGAAATAGCTTATCAAGCAGAAGGTTGGTGACTGTGACCATACTCTCTGGTTGCACATGTGCACCCACATGCCAGCCTGGGAAGAAATGAGCTGGTGCTTAGCCATTAGGTTTTACCTGTTTGTTAGGTTTTTGCCCTTCAGGAAATTCAAAATAAGAATGAATGATTTGAAACTTCAGCTAAACAATTTTGGCTTAAAAGTAAACCATGCAACTTTAATTGGGAAGATGAATAACTGTTTGTAACAAAATATGATGCAAGTGGTAGGTTCTCCAGATTTTGATGTTCAAAGCAAGAGGGACTTGGGCAAATAGATACTTCAGTAACTGTGAATTGCAGAGCTTTCTATAGATGTGACTGTAAAATTCAGTATCCCTTGAAAATTATTGAATACTTAGTGATCCAGTGGTCCTTTTCTTTAAATCTCCCTGAAACACTTCAGTGGTCTGCTGGTCTTTTTCCTTAATTCTCCCTGAGAGTATGCATTTATTTTCTTCTCTCTAATATCTCCTGTCATAAAAATATTTTTAAACTAACCGTTTTATTTCTGGGGGAAAAAAAAAAACACACCAAAAAAACCCCCTCTCAACAACCAAAAAAACCCCAAGTATTTGTTATAGTCTATATACTACATGGGGAAAGGGAAATGAGTATTTTAGGTAGAAGAGTCTCAAGAATCCTATTCTTTGTCATCAAGTAATTTTCATTGCATAATTATATAGGAAAAAATTAAGTTCTCCTGACAAGAGTTACTTTGCTGCTGGGCCATTGACAGTACTTTGGCAAAGATTTGTTGTGAGACCATCTTCTCCCTTAGTTCCCCTGCCTGCACTGCAGGCAGACCTTCATTCTTTCTGCTTCTCATCTCCTTGCAGATGTATCTTCATACAGTGCAGACTGCCAGCTGGCTCTCAAACTGTGCCTTTTGAAAGTTATTTGCAGTTCAGCTCCTACTTTGGGGTCTTTTAGGGATGCTAGTTGTCTTTGCCTGATTTGACAACAGTGTTGTTGGAAGTTCTTGGGCTCGAATGGCCTGGAATTAAGAAGTGGCAAGCAAGCTGGATTACAGCATTTCCCTTGGTTATGTTTTCTGTGCAGGAATCATCTTGGGTCTGAGTGTGTGAACTTTTATTAAGCTTGCTTGTTTCTGTTAATCAGGCCAGTTCTGCACTGAAGACGTGGATGAATGCCAGCTCCAGCCCAATGCCTGTCAGAATGGGGGCACCTGCACCAACCACAACGGGGGCTACGCCTGTGTCTGTGTCAATGGCTGGAGTGGGGACGACTGCAGCAAGAACATCGACGATTGCTTCACTGCCTCCTGTGCCAATGGATCCACCTGCATCGACCGAGTGGCTTCTTTTTCATGCATTTGTCCAGAGGGAAAGGCAGGTAAGGACGGAAAACTTGCATAAATCTGGCACTTAATAAAAGATACTTCCTGAAATTTATGCCTTTGTTTAAAGCAGCGTGTTTATTTTACACGCTTTGTGACCAAACCAAGAAGAACAAAAGGGAACATGCGCTGTCCATGAGCAGAGGCCTGTTAAGCCCCTGCAGCTTGGGAAAAAGAAGTATTTGTATTAGGCTGGAAGACAAACTTATTATAGTTTAGATTGCAAGGAGAGCAGACCTTCTAGCCTTTAGCAGAGCCTGTATTTGCCTGAGCAGTTGTGCATCAGGGTGACTGGTTCTGTGCCACTTATGGTAATTGTAGGAGTCTAAAAGGCAAATTCAAATATTTTTGTGTGAGTGTGTGAGGATGTAGGCATCTTCACTGGTATGCTGGGAAATTTGCTGGTTTAGGTTACATAAAAATACGTCTCCTAACTACTACCTTGGAAGTACAAGTGATCAGCATATCTGAATTATGAAAGTGAGGTTCATGGGCACCTGTGTTTTCAACTGTCAGAAAAATTATCATGCTGGTTAGAGAGAAGAGTTAGTTAACTCTTCCAAGGAAGAGATTCTAGTAATGGTTAGCAATTTTACTGCTCCAAAAGTGCTGGAGACACCTTTAAAGTCACAGAATCTGTATTTAAGTATAATGTTCTATAAGTGGGTGATGAAATCCACTTGGTAGTCCATAGGCTGAAGCCTGTAAAGATACTGCTTAAGCCTCTACCTGTGAGTCTCTATTTGAAATATCAGGACAGGGAATATGACTTTATAACATACAGTTAATAAACTGTCTCATACTTCTCTAGGTCTCCTGTGCCACTTGGATGATGCCTGTGTTAGCAATCCGTGTCAGAAAGGTGCTCTGTGTGACACCAATCCTGTGAATGGACACTACATCTGCACCTGTCCTCAAGGCCATAAGGGAGCAGACTGCACTGAGGATGTGGATGAATGTGCCATGGGTGAGTTTATTTGCTGTCTGTGAGTACATGAACAGGGACTTGGGTCGTTTGTTTTATGAGCTAACAGGGGGCAAGAATACACATTTTTGTCATAGCTTCTCTACATAAATGTGACTCCTTTCCTCCTCCTCACCTTTCATTTCAGTATCTTTAGATGAGTTCTAAATCTTGTGTGGGACTGGGGGCTGAGGGCTGAGTCAGAACAGTTGTCCATGTTTGAACTGTTAGCCTCTGCAATATTAAAAGCAATGAGATGCCGAACCATTCTTCATTTTGCAAGAGGGCTTTAGCATTGTGAGAAGAGTGCATGCAAACAGATGTGGTAATTAAGCTGTCCCTTAGAACCACAGGGTACAATGAAAGTACTGCAGTTCATGTGGGAGCTGTTGCAGCTTCGGCCTCAGTAGAAATATATCAAGGCTGTTTGACAGCCAGAACATGGCTGGATCTTTTGAGTGCCTTCCAAGACTGGTGACCACGTGGACTTTTAAAGCTGTAGTTCTCTGATAGCATGCTGTTGTGTTGTTTTGACGATTAACTGGACTCTGAGACTTACTTACAGTTTTGTGAGTGCTCGTTCATGCTTCTAGAGTGTGATGCGTGAAGGTAATACCTAACCAGCACTCACGGAAGTGCTGGAAAGAAGCACTTCTTTGAATTTTTTTTCCTCGGTCTGCCTTGGACAAGAGTGCAGAGTTTGGTTTTTTTATTGAAAACACACAATGGACAAGTTTGCTGATTTTGTGGCTGTGGTGGCATCTTTTCAGCCTTGGGAGTAAACGTGTAAGATGATTTAGAGATAAGGCCTTGAAAGCATCATTACTTCTCTAATCCCTGCTAGCTGATACTCTTCTCTTAAGAGCTGTCTTTAGTAATATGGACCAGAGTTGCTCCTTTGGTCCATTGGTAGTGACAACAATCCTTCTGATGGGCAAATAACTGGCACATGTTTTCTTCAGTCACAGTAGCCTTTCCCTAGGAGGATGAACAGTCTGTCCCTGTATTTCTTGCCAGAATGGAGTGACCACTGGAAAAGACCATGACTAATAAAGAATGCTGTGGCTTTCCTGCTCTGAGGAGACATTTTGACACACACATGTATGTATTTTTCTTGCAGCAAATAGCAATCCGTGTGAACATGCCGGGAAATGTGTCAACACAGAAGGCTCTTTCCACTGTGAGTGTTTGAAGGGCTACACAGGACCTCGCTGTGAAATGGACATCAATGAATGCCACTCAAATCCGTGCCAGAACGATGCCACCTGCCTGGATAAAATTGGAGGATTCACGTGTCTCTGTATGCCAGGTGAGGGGAGCTCCTGACTAAAATGGGGTTCCCAGCAAAGGAAGAAACCAGAAGGCAGAGCACAGGGAGGGTTGCCAGCTCTGCTCTCCTGAGGTGGAGCACAAAGCTGCAAAGGGGCGAGGCTACATGAAGCAGTGAGAGAGTCTGCTGTGGCAGCACCAGCCAGGAGGACTTGGCATTTGTGTGTGGGAGGGGAAAAAGCAATTAGAGCACTGAGAAAGAAACCAACCTCTGCACCAGCAAAGGAAGTTAGCTTTCTGAGCTGGAGTATGTGAGAACATGTTTTGCTATACCTGGTTAAATGCACGTGCAGAAACTTACATATGTGAAAGCAAAGCAGGTGCAAACATGGAAAGAGTGAATGTGTTTTGAGGTATGCATATGATGACTTTGGCTAATAGTATTTGGGTTATTTCTTTGCTTAAAATACCTCAAATGACACAAGCTCATGGTGACCTGAGGAAATAGCTGTAAAAAAAGTTACTTGATTGAAATCGTGCTTGTAAAATTTTTATGGCCAGCATACCAGTGTCCAATGTAGTCTGCTATTTTGCTCTCTGATAGAAAGTGGTAAAAAATGAAAAGAATGCAAGTTGCCAGTTGCACGGTCTTGTAAAGTACAATGAAAAATTGTGACCCCTGCAGGTGATCAGCTGATACCATGACAACTGCAATGAGTTTGTATTAATAGATAATCTGCTTTGGAAGGTGGAATTCTAGTCACAAGTATTTCTCCCTTCCTAATGTGTTTCTTGTACTCTGCTATTAGCTAAGAACCCTTGAGCTAAAATTATCTGCTGCATTTGTTCTTTTACCTTATATTGGTATAAGGTAATATATTATTGATATATCTTATTGATATCTTTCAAAGTATTAAAACGTAACACCTCATCAAGTGGAAGAAAACATTAGATATGAATTCAGCAAAAACTTCTGTTGCCACTGATTAGGCGAACATCTTCAGCAACAGTGAAAAATACACTTCACCATCCCTTTTTAACCTCTCGTGCAATAATTTAACCTCTGGTGTATATTCTTACCTCATAGGTTCTGTCCAAACTGCAAATTTGCAATGAATCTGGGGTTAGGCTTTCAGCAGTGGTATAAGAGGCACTTTCTAAGGCCTTCAGTCACCTCTTCTTATTTATTTTGATCTTTTTAACAGGTTTTAAAGGTGTCCACTGTGAAGAAGATATCGATGAGTGTCTAAGTAATCCCTGTGTGAACAATGGAGAGTGCCTTGATAAAGTCAACCGCTTCCTCTGTGTCTGTCCTCCTGGTAAGTTCTTACTTCTGGAAGCTCTTCCTGCTTCACCTGACCAAGAACTGCACAGATGTTGTGGGTGATCTGTTTCATGTGAGTTTCTGTTGTCTTAGGGCAGCAGCATCTCTTTGAGTGAGTTGCAAACGCTAGTAAATAAGAACAGTGATGTATTTGTTGCAGTAATATTGTGCCTGTAATTGGGTGAGTGTTGAGAAACATACAGCTCATCTAAAAGGGTAGTTGCCAACTTGAACTTCTGTTATTGTGAGATTCTCAACACAAAGATCAGACCCTCTGCATGCTTTTTGTCTTTTGAGGTTTTTAGGCCAAAGCCAGTTTTGCATCAGTGTAGTTTATGCTGCTTCCATGAGGAGAGAGTGGATTGGGCTCCACTAGAAAAGGAATAATGCTGAGCTGAGGGATCAGTGTTAGTTGCAGGGTGAACATCACTTGTTTTCTTGATGGCTTACAAAAAATTTTAAGTTCAGAATATACATGACAAAAGCCTGTTCTGCATCCCTTCTTACTGACTCATGATGTTCTGGCTCCTCCTTGGGTTCTTTCCTTCAAGAAGCATTCCTGAAGTTTTTTAGCTATGTGCTTTGATTACTAGAAGGCTTTTTATTGCTGGGCTCTCAGTTTTACAGGCAGGCATACTGTCCAGTGGTGGACACCACTTGTGCTCCATCTGCTTTATTTCTGTTTGTCTTGGCTGTCTCAGTTTTCAAAATGAGGCTCCTTTGACCTGGGAAACAGAAACTGTGTTTTGGCTGGTGGTTTGGACAAGGAACCAGTGCAGCAGGGTGTGGTATGTGTGCTTAATGATGCAATTGAATTTAGATTTGCTGATCTTATATTTGGGTGGTTTTAAGGATTAGCTAACAGATAATTCGTGACTTTGCATCTGTCTAGATGAACTAGTTCAAATGACTTGCTGGATTTTGTTCTTCTTTTCTGCCTTTCAGGATTCAGTGGTGCCGTGTGTCAGATTGATATAGATGATTGTTCCAGCACGCCGTGTCTCAATGGAGCCAAATGTATTGACCATCCCAATGGCTATGAGTGCCAGTGTGCCACAGGTTAGTCTTGTGTTCAGAGCCCCTGGACTGGAGATCACATGCAACCTAAATACATAAAGGAGTGGCCAAAGTGTCAGCACTCTTTCTTTCCTTGTGATTGGAGTTGTTTGTTGTGAAGCTTTGTTTTCTCCTTTTCACAGAGAAAGGGATTTAAGTACAGAAAGCTTTTTACTTGTGGTAGTTTAGTTCACAATTGATGGGAGTTCCACCCTCCCTGTTTCAGCCTCATCTTTTGTTGCTAGAAGATGACAACTTCTGTATGAACTATGGAGTCCACATAAGGAAAAACAGTCTTTTGTCTGTGGCCTCCCTTCCTTCCTTCCAAGTTAGATTATATAGTGTACAGTTGAAGAGCAAGAGGTGGACAGAGCAGTGCTACTGTGTATTCTGATTGCTGTTACATCAGGCTATTTTACATGAGGAGGGTAAGATTGAAACGCAGTAACAGTTTTGACACAGGAAGACATACCACACAGTAGCTGCCTGCCAGAGTGTAGCTAAAATGATTTGTAAAGTATCACACAGAAATTTTGGTAGAGCTGTGGATGGAACTCAGGTGGTTTTCTTTGAATGCCTTTACAGCCTGCTTAATTACATATTTAGAAGCGTCAGGTTTAATTATAGGATTTTCTTATCTTCAGACCTCCAGGGGTGATGTAGATATATTTTTATCTTAATTTTCACATCTGCTCAAATGAGAGGGTTCAGAGCTGTTATACTGTAGTTCTCAGTAAGGAACTACTTCTGGTTGCTTTCAATTAATGGTGCCTGATACATTGCTTGTGATACAGAGTCGGGCTTGAAATGCCTTGGCTTTTGCTCTTCCATTAGGAAAGAAGCTGAACAATTCCTGGAGCTACCTTTATCCCAGAAAATGCTGTTAGGTTGGTGTACAATTTTTCTCATTTTGAATCATTCCAATAATCAAATTGTTAAGGCAAATTTGACTTCATTAATCTATTCTTCACTGTACAGAATGTAGCAGAGATTAGCCTAAAAATAGCATGTCTTTTCACACACACACACACACACACACACACACACGCATGCATACTCTCTCTCCACCATTTTCCAAAGTGCCTGAAGGAGCATTGAATTTGCTGGAAGAACAGGAACACAGTAGTTCTGGTCAGGAAAGGAATAAGTATTGTGGTCAGAATTTTCCTTTTGATTACTGGATGTGACAGACTAACCTGACACTTGGGAAAAAGAAGGAAAAGCTCAAATCTTCCCCAAACTTGGAAAATATCTGAGAAAGTCTATTTCAAGCTGGTGTGTGGTCTGATTGCTTTCATTCACCAAGAGTACAGAGCTTATCAGGCCTAGGAGTGTTTTGGGTCTGTAGTGGAGGACAATATGGAGAGATGTGCCTTGAAAAGCAGGTTCTGAATTTGGCACTGAAACTGCTTAAACCACCTCAGTACTGAAATTCTAGATTTTCCATATGAGGAGGGAAGACAACTGCTTCCAGATGATGTATGGAGCATTTTCGAGGAACAGGCTGAAAGCAACTAAATGCATGTTACTGAAGCAGCAACTCTCAGTAAAATCCTTGGTTAAATCTTTGACTGAAAATGGAAGAGGGACTCTGTAATAGGGCTTTTTTTCTATCCTGTCTGAGGGATTCTCATGGTCTATATTGAAGTGGTTTTACCTAGTCTAACTCATGTGTCTGCAGAGAGGGAAATCATATCTCAGTAGGGTGTGTTCAGTTAAGAGATCCAGAAATGTGTCTAATCTGTAAGTGGTTCAGTTGAGCTACAATAGGAGGAAAGGTAATAATTTTTGAACAAATGTATGCTAAGTACTATATTTAATATTGACAGCCTTCTATAAGACTGAAATGCGGAATTCATCATTGGGGCAGGTCAGTTACTGGAAAAAAATGTTTGAGTATGCTCTTGCTCTATTAATCTCATAATATGAGTGATATGTGTTCCCTGAATGGTAATCACCAGCTGCCGACATGATTGAAAACTGCAAAATGTTTGGCCAAATGCTGTACAGATAGCTCTATTTACTGCTTGCTTTTTGTCTTTTCTTTCCCTCTGGCATTATTCCACTTCTCCTTCCCAGTGGTAGATCATGGCTTTTCTTTTCTTGAGTTGTCTCAGGTCTTTCCTCTTTTATTTGCCTCTGCCCTCTTTTCCCCCCCCCACCCCGCCACCGTTTGTCCCCTTATCGGTTTGTTTTTCTTCCTTCCCTAACATCTTTTTATATCCATCTCTCTAACTAGCTTCCCTTCCCTCTCCTTACCTACTTCCACACCCATTCATCCATGCATACGTTCGCAGAACTTGGAAATGTTAGCCGTCACCTGGTATGTTTGACCACAGAAATAACCACAAACCTGTATGAAAAATGGGGAGCCTGTTATCCACTTGTAATACTCAGGTGAGAATCACTCTTCAGCTGTTGAAATTCCCTGCAGCTTGGTTTGTATCAGTCTCTAGTTGCTGTCTTGAGATTTGAAGTTCTACCTTCCTAATCTTCAGCTGCTGGAAGGTAGCACAAGCTGTTGGACCAAAACATCAGCTCTGAAAACCATTTATTTTAGATTGTCCCTGTTTCATATAGCTCTGCTCTATCATTGAAAACAGGGCTTTTGCTGCTTTTAGCTTCCTGAACTGTTGTTTTAGCCCTTTTTGTGAATAGATTCTGTCCTTGTCTTTTGCTCAGGATATTTCCCAGCTGAAGCAGAATGAAACAGGCGAAATTGCTGCTTGTTTCATTGCTCCTAACTGAAGAGGTTGCATGCAGCCCTTAATAGATTTGCAGTTGGTCCTTGATTGCAGTTACTGAAAGGTTTCCCAATGAGAGGGAAAAGAAACTTTTTAATAAGCAGAGCTGCAGAAGCTTTGACATGAGCCAAGGGAGTTCCCTTGGGAAGACTTCAGCAGCATCTTCTTTCTAACAGGTCAAACTCCCCCTGCCCCCCCTTTATTGTGTAGAGGAAATAATGACAGGAGCCTACCTTCAGATAGTTTATACTGATCCAAGTAAATACTTCTCCTGGGGATTTACGTGTTTCCTCTGATGGCTACTGTTCCAAATAAACCGAAGATGCCAGGATTCTCCATGCATGGTGTTGTTCTGTAATGCTGTGAACAGTGGTGTGTGTTGTTTTCCAGGGCTGGAAATGCAGTTGAGGTGCCCAAGTTACCCTTTGTGCTCTCTGCCACTTTACTGATTCTTAATATGATTCTTTCTATATCTACATTATAGTCACTGCAGCATCATACCAATTAACTCCTTACTTACTCCTGTTCCTTGTTTTTCCTTTAGGTTTTACTGGCCTTCTGTGTGAGGAGAATATCAACAACTGTGATCCCGATCCGTGCCACCACGGGGAATGTCAGGACGGAATCGATTCATACACGTGTATATGCAATCCTGGCTACATGGGTGCCATATGCAGTGAGCAGATAGATGAGTGCCACAGCAATCCTTGCCTCCATCAAGGGCGCTGCATTGATCTGGTGAACGGCTACCAGTGCAACTGTTTGCTGGGCACTTCAGGTACATAAACCACAAGTGGAAGGGATGGGTTCTAGCAGAATTCAAGCATTTAACTATTTCTTATGTGTGTACTAAATTTGCATACAGAGATAAGCTTGTGGTGTGAGAGTATCATTGTCATACTACTTTTCCTTGCTGAATTTTGGTGTGTCTGTGTGGATTGCCTAACCCTCACTGGTACTGCAACTGGCCTTGGAAGAACTGACTTCCTCTTTACTCCAAAAATTCAAGCATGCAAAAAAAGTAGGCATAGTGTTCAAAATGGTTTATTCCTTTCCTTAAACATTCAGTACAAGTTCAGGGTCACAGTCAGTCAGTACTCAGTGACTGAGGTGACATTCCTTGGTGTTGCAGTGCTTCTGCATCGTTACCTGTTTAAGTTGCCCCAGTGCATGTGTAACTTCCAAGCAGGTGGGATTCTTAGTTTGGCTTTTTCTGGGAAGTAGTTTCATTGCCTTCTTTGTAAGATTTGACCTCCTTATGCCTCTAACTTTATTTTTTCCCCAGGAGTCAACTGTGAAAATAACTTTGATGACTGTGCAAGTAACCCGTGCATCCATGGGGACTGTATTGACGGCATTAATCGCTACAACTGTGCCTGCAAACCTGGATTTACAGGTAAAGTCAGCTACCCAATAGCTTTGAATTGTTTTGAAGATAGTTATTCGAGTAGCCAGGGAAGCTGTTCTTTGCATACTGACTGCAAGGGATTCAGTTATTATCTGACTAAGTCCTTCTAATCTTTGAATCTCAGCATCTTACATTACAGCAAGTTGTACCGAGCAGAAAAATGGCCTAATCTGTGCTGTGAAATGCCATTCTTGTTAGGTAATTATGTCCAATTCATGGTTCTTGGTTTTATAACTAACCCATGTGACTTTGGTTTATTATTTACAGCATCTTTCCAGGGACAGGGAGGTTATGGACAATATAGAGAGGTGTTTGATTAGACACTGCCTTGGGCTTTGACCATGAAAAGTATTTTTTTTTCCTATGAAATCAAAGCATTAACTCACTGTTCTAATGAGCTGCTCTCCACTCTGAAGTCTCCAGATGAATAACCTGATTTTCAGTACTTCTCTTCTATAGCATGGTAATTTTAAAAAAAAAATTATAAAATTTGTCTGATACAGTAAAAGCAGGGTTGAAACAGGAAGCAGTTAGGAATTTTTGGATTCATGCTTAGAACTGTAAGTCTACATCAGGACTATTTCTGATAACTAAAGCACATCTCAGAACTGTTTATAATGGACTGTGTGTTTTGAGCCATGTAGGGTAATATGCTTATAAAATAATTGTTGTAAGGCAGTTGGTACTGTTTATAACAGTTTTCTCATCATGTTTGTTACTGTTTATTACTGATTGATTCTAATTAGAAAGATCTGAAATGCATTAGAAATAGCACTAAAAGGTTTCATGTGTCATGTGCTTTTCTCTTGGGCGTCTTTCTAAACTTCTGGCACTCCTTCCTTCCTTCCTTCCTTGGGCTTTGGCATGGTGGTACTCTTTAGTCCTCAGAACAGGAAGAACTCATGCCTTTCACTCTTCTTTGTTGCTGGCATACCATTTGTTATTTGTTATCCTGCTGGACTTCTTACTGTTAATCGTGTTAAAGTAATTCACTAAAATGATGAATTGGCATATTCCAGTGTTCAAGGAGCTGGCTTGTGTGGGGTCTTGTTACTTTGTCCTTTTCTTATGTTAAAAACACTTTCAACTTACTGCAACATTCACTTTGTTTAGCTTTCCAGCCTCATAAGACCTTTTGGTCACTACTTCAAGGATCTTGCAGTCGTAATCAGAGACAGTCAAAACAGGAAACGGTGTTTTTTAGAGCCCCTTTTGCGCAATAAACCACAAGAACTGTATTTACTGCAGACAGTTGGGCAGTATTGGTTGTTCAAAGGGTAGGTACTTCAAAGCAGAAGAGCAGGGCTATGACAAGTGGAGCTCAAGAGGTTTGTTGCAAGCATGATGCAGTTGAGTGATTTTTGCTTTCCTAATCAATATTAACCAGTGATTTTTAGTGGAATTCTGATGAGATTCTTGAATGGTTTGTAAATACTTGTTGAGTATAAGTGCTGTTTTCCAGGCACAGAAAAGTGCTGCATCTTTTAGAAATGCTTCTCTTGGCTTGAGTTAAAGCACAGAGGCATGCAAGCTCTGTCCTGCTTCATTGGCTACTCTGAGTTGTGCATCACTGTGTGTTCTTGCACACAGGCAAAGCAAGTACTTAGTAAGTATTGGGGGTTTTTTTCTAGGCCCACGCTGTAATGTGGACATCGATGAATGCACCTCCAGCCCTTGTCACAACGGTGGAACGTGTATTAATGAAGTCAACGGCTTTCGGTGTGTGTGTCCTGAAGGGTACCACCATCCCCACTGCCAGTCACAGGCAGATGGATGTCTGAGCAACCCCTGCATGCATGGCAACTGCACACACATTGCTACTGGGTAAGTACTTGCTAAACTTACCTGCTGCCTTCTGAACTGGTTATTTCTTGCTTTGCCAGAGATACATCTTGACTCGAGGTTTCTGATTTTTCTTAGATTAGAATCCGTGTTTGTCTGCTGCCCATGACATAATCGCAGTAAGGTGTAGACCTTCAGTCACCAGCTGCAGTCTGGTGTTTCAGCATAGGTTTTTCTGTCCTGCTTTGTGGTGTCTGCTGGTTTTGCATGGGTGTGTAGTACAGAGTGGACTGCCACCATCTAAAGGGAGGGTTTGGTGATTCAAGTGAGTGGAGTGAATGCAATTAAAATAAAGAAATGGTTCCAAACTGAATCTTGGGGAGAAGCAGCTATCTATTCCATAAAACCCTAAAATGCTGAGTGTGGAGACTATCTGTGTTGACTGGTGCTGTTCTTGCTACCCTAATACTCTGTATTAAGGAACAGGCTGACAACTTTTGAACTAGGACAGAGAGCAATATTTGACTCAGGACAGTTTGTCCAAGGCTGAGATTTTGTCGGCTTTACTCTTTACTCAGCTTTACTTTTGTTGCATGCCTGGGAGAAGAAAAGAAATCTCTCTCTGGCTGTTTTGATGGCAGTAGTTGCTTCTAAATCTTCTCATCCAGGAAGACCCAATACTGATTTCAAGATACCTAAATCAGATGTCTTTTTGGTAACGCTAAGACTGGGAGCACAGAACCTGTGGAGTCAACAGGTTTGGGGAGGTTTTGTTTGTGAAAGTTCTCAGCTATACATGGAGTAGCCATGCGTCCCAAGTATGTGTTGTGTCCTGGAAAGTGTTGTCAGCACTGGCGCAAGGAAGTGATTTACCATGGTGGGTAGGTCTGTAGAGAAGGATTCAGCACTTTCCCTGGAGCTGACAGGAAAGCTGCCTTTATTGCTAATTCAGCCTCTGTGTAAGTTTGGGAAACAAATGTTTTTCTTCATCTTGTCTGTCACTCACATTAATATTTATGCCCATGTACACTTTACACTGTGTGCCAGATAAAAAGTCCTGTTTGCGGGACAGGGAGAGAGGACAGTGTGTGTTGTATGGACTGAGTCCAGGGTGATTCACCAAGTCCTTGGTTCTACATCATATGGGTGGAGTGTGCTCTACTTCAGATTTTGAAACATGATGGAGAAGATTGCTCCTGCTCCCAGCCAACTGTTATATTAAATCAGTCTAGTTATCTTTGGAACCTATTGTTCCCCTCCACTTTTTTTTTTAATCTTTTTTTTTTTCCTCCTGTCTTTGTTTGAATGTGTTGAGATGGTCTTATCAAAGCAGAAACATATTGCTGGTCGACTGAGTGCTTTGTGAACACTGTAGCAGAGGGAAGTGTGGTTTTAAGGGAGGGTTTGTTTTCTGTATTTTCAAAACTGTACAACTGGGGTAAGCAATGTAACTCAGGGCTTTTCTAAAGAGGGGCCTTCTGCTTTTCTCTCCAAAACTAATCTGCAGGAGAAACTGTTAGAGGAGTTATTTCAGAATGCTCTAAAACTGCTGCTGTTTTGCCTTTCAAGGTACAAGTGTGTCTGTGACCCAGGCTGGATAGGAGATTACTGTTCAACAGAAGGGAATGAATGTAAGTCAAATCCATGCCAGAATGGAGGAACTTGTGAAGATCTGTTGAATGGATATAGATGTGCCTGCAGGAAAGGATTCAAAGGTGAAAATTCAGAGAAAACTTTATCTTTTTCCTTTTCACTTCATTGCACCCTTAATGTAATTTCTTTTCATTAAACTTCATGTAAATAAAAATCAAGATGGGAAATGCCATGGCTGTATGAAGTTAAATTACAGTCAGTTCATATAAACATGATACAGTAGTAAAATACTTAGGAAGACCTTGTTTGAACTCATTAAGAAATGTCCTGTTGGAAGCTTAGCTTAATTTTCTTTGCAAATTATGAAAAGGATATGAATTCACTGGGAATTGAAGGGGCATTGAACTCGAAATTACCATGCCTGCTGCCTGCACTGAGCCCATGAGGAATGCTCTTCTCTCCTTTTCCTTCTGCTGAGATTTTTTCAAATGTGGCAGTGCTGGCAAAATGTCCACTGCTATGTGGGATAAACATGCAAGTTACAGTCTTTGCTCATTCTTCCAAGAAGCACCAAGCTCTTAGCAGCATATTCTTTTGTTTTTTCCCCTGCTGCTCTCCAGGTGTGAACTGCCAGGTAGTGGTTTCTCCTTGTTCCCCTGATCCTTGTGAGAACTCGGGAATTTGCCAAGAATCTCCTGACTCTGAAGGCTACACCTGCCAGTGTGCCCCTGGCTGGGAAGGTAACGTGGATGGGGAATGTGCTGTACTTTCAATGCTGAGCAGTGTTGGCATTGAGCCTCTTGATCATTGCTTTATGAAGGGTCTTACTTCTGGACTCTTCATGTTTCAGGGGAGAGGTGTACAGTGGATATTGATGAATGTCTCTCCAAGCCCTGCAAAAATCATGCTCTGTGCCATAATATTCAAGGCAGTTACCTGTGTGAATGTCGGCCTGGCTTCACTGGAGGAGACTGTGACAGTAACATCGATGACTGCCTTTCAAGTGAGTATCAGCAGATTGCTCTGTGCATTCCAGTTTTTCCTGGAAATAATTTTACTGTCCTTCTGAAAAGTGCTGTTTGACGGATACTGAAAGGTCTTTTATAATCTATTTCCAAAAAGAAAAAACCCTCAAACCTCAGCTTTGTAAGACTTGTGTGTTTGAGGCAGTCAAAATCCATCACATTCAGCTACTGGAAATGGTCTACAGTGTTCTAACTGATAGCAGTTGTTGTTCCCAGATTCTTAACTTGAAAAGGTCCTGAGAGCTTTACATGCTTTAATAAGAAGGACTGTTAAATGAAGAACTATATTTGCTTGTAATTTTAATACATCAAGTTGAAGTACCACTGCAGGGCTTACCTGTATTTCAATGTTTAGCTTGATTGAGGTGTGGTGGGAATCTGGGGTACAGCAGTCTTTCCTGAAATGTGTCTGTCTGACATGAATATTGTCAAAGGATTGGGTCCTGTTGCAGTTCCAGTTAATCCATATTTGAAAACAAGTTAAGCAGCAGGAGGGCAGTCTGTTTCACAAGGGGTATCCCTTGCAGAAGGGTAACCCATACCTGATGAGTATTGAAATGGGTTAAATTGCAAGAAAGCAAGTGTTAATTTCATGCCCTTGACACTCCTGTTTACAAGGGAAACCAAATACATAGTAGTTTCTTTTTCTTGCTGGGCATATTCTCTGTCATCATCAGATAAAATCAAAGACTCCTGAGAAGTGTCATGTGTTTAAAAGTTCATCTGTTACTATTTGAAAAGTGCTTTTTCAATCCTTGGAGGAGTTCACAACATTGGAATTTTTTGATGGATTGGCTCTTTAAGAAAACCCAACCAAACTAAACAAACAAAAAACCCCAACCAACCACCCCAAAACCAAAAAACTAACTCCCTATTTTTTACTACATTAGCTTAAAACCCAACTGAAATCTAAAAGACTTTAGATCTGAATTTAGCAAGTTGTGTTTTGTACTGAAAAAATAAAAAGAAAGGTAAATTTGTCACTGCTGTAGAGAAGGATCCAAACAAGTCTTTTAGCAAAAGTTACCATGGGAGCCTCCAAAGCAGCACTGCTGAAAGTACTTCTAAGACATCTGGCTTAGCCTGAGCTTTTGATTCCTTCTTGCTGAGCAAACAGGTACAGCACAAAAAATGTCACGGTGCAGTGACCCAGAGCTTTGCTTACTGAAGCCAACAGAATTATTGCCTGTCCTGTTAGTTTTCATGTGGGTATCTGAAGATAAAAATGTTTTCAAAGTGTTCATCTTTCGAACAGCTGGGACATGTCTCTTTACTCCTCAGTGTTCTTAGAGCTGTGAGATTGACCCCGTGCTGTCTGTCTGTTAGGCAGCACACCCATGAGGCTGAAGAAGCATTTCAAATTACTGCCACAGCTGATTTCATTTAGCATAACAAAAACCTTCCATGCCTTGAGCCAAATGTCTTTAATCTATGAAGCAAACAAACCCTCCAACGACAGGAACTTATTGAAAAGTTGATACCAGAGTCTCCTTCTTCTGTCAGTAAATGTGTGGCACAGAGAATTAATGCACAGCTCTTGGCTTCTTCACTCATACATGGCTGACTGCCACAGACACAACATTTTATAGCTGCCAGGGGTCTCCCTTTGAATGTGCTTTTTCTCTGCAGTAGTCAAATGACCTTTAAATGGATGCAGGTGTGTCTCATAACACAAATTTTTATCATGTTGAGCCTATTTCTCAGTCAATAAATGAGCTTTAATTGCATTTCACATTTCTTTTCTTTGTTTCCCAGCGAACAGAATGATTTTATACTGAGGTTAAACTGCACATTTTTTGGTGGAGTCTATTTGCATTTTCAACTTCATGTTTCAGTAGTACTTAAAAAAAAATCATAAATTTAAAAAAAAAAAGCTCAGTAACATGGTTTTCATTCCCCCTCTTTTCTTTTTCCACCCCCCTCCCAATTTCCCCCTCTACCTTCATAGACTAGGCTTTTGGTCTGTGGAATGCAGAGTAGAAAAGGAATCTGGCTTCAGGAATGTGAGTCTTAAATCCAATAGTGGAAGGAGCAAAGCAGGAAGAAATTACTGAATGTCAGAAATCTTTCAGGCAGATTGGTACTTGTGGAAGTAGAAGAATACTGTAGTAGGGGGTGGCTTAAGACCAAGAAGTGATGGTATCCAAGTAGCAAGAGCATGGGAGGGATAGAGAAAATGTCAAGAAATGCAGAGATGAGGGGAATCCAAGGTGGTGTATGAATCTGTGAGCTGTTCTGCCAGCCTTTCCCCAGTCAATCTTTGATATTGGGGAAAAATGTTAAGTGCCCAGTAATGCATCATTGCTCATATATGTATGCTAATACAGACATACACATTGGATTTGACTGGACTGCTTTCATGCTGAAAATTAAGCACACAAGTTCTCTTGTGTATTGAGCAGTGTCTGGAAAAGAGACAATGTGCCGAGTTATCTCATGAATAAAACTTTGTAAGGAAGAAGAAACAGTCGCTTTGCTGTTTTTATAGTCTTTTATCAGTAGGCATCTGTCAAAAAAGCTTTGCGTTTGGTTTCATTCATTTTGATTGAACAAATTCTAGCAGAGAAACCTTTAGGCCCTGAAGCTTGGCCTTGTTCCCTACCTTCTGTTGAATTTGTTATTGATAACGCTTTGCAGTTATCTGTTCCATAAAGTGGCTTAGTAAAACTTGTCAGTAGTTTGTCACACTCTGGCCTGTGTGATACCTTTTTTTTTTTTTTTTTTTTTTTTTTTTTTTTTTTTTTTTTTTGCTAAAAGCAACTACTCTAGGCCTGGCCTCTCACTGTTACATATTTCAGCACTCACTGTGATGCTTCTGTCTTAGATCCCTGCCAAAATGGAGCTTCATGTGTGGATGGGATAAACTCCTTCTCGTGCATCTGCCTACCTGGATTTCATGGAGATAAATGCCAGACAGACACCAACGAATGTCTGAGTGAGCCGTGCAGGAATGGGGGCACGTGCACCCACTATGTCAACAGCTACACCTGCAAGTGCCCACCTGGGTTTGAGGGAACCAACTGTGAGAACAACATCGATGAATGCACTGAGAGGTGAGGTGGCTTCACTGTGCTGCAGCACCAAGGAACAACACGCTCTGTGCTTGTACCTTGAAGCCAGTCCCACTCAGAAGCAGTTTTTAACAATGAGGGTCTGTTTTCCTGCCATTTGTCACAGACATACTTGTGATTTGTGCAAGGGAAAGCATGCTTAGCTGAAAGACAGTCAGATTTGATCTTCAGTTTCTTCTGATGTTCTTCTAACAGCTAGGTAAAAGCTTAGTTCCATTGTAGGACAAATATGACAGTGTTTAACAAAAGTTAAAACAGTTATAGGTGCTAGCATATTACAATATAAATAATTTACATTTCTGTAAGACCATTATCATGTAGGGGAGGGGAAGGAATGGATTGATTATGAATGGTTACTGTGTTGAAAAATACAAAAGCTACAAAAATACAAGTGATAGCCAACTCCTAGAAAAGCAGGAAAAATAAATTAGTCTTAAGTTGAGATTATTGACAACAAATAGTATGAAGAAGCAACCAAGAGAAATACTAAATCCACAAATTCTGTACTGGAAAGATTTAATCATCAGAGGTCTTTTAATGCTCACAAATTGTATGTGGTTTAACTTTGTTGAGATAAAACCTGAGATTGTTCTAAAGGGGTAGGTGTGGAACTGAGCTAAAATGCTCAACAGCTGGTCCTTGTATAGATGGTTCATGTGGTAGTTTTAAAAGCTCTTTGAGAGTTAACCCTGTGATTCTGTCATCTGCCTGCAAATTTATTTTAAGCTTTGTTAGGATTGATGTAAGTAACTTCAGAGTCTAGTATTTCTGTAAAGCTTGAAATGGTTAAAAAAAATAATTAAAAAGTAGTCTGTTCTAGTCTAGGTACCAGAGACAAATTAGGTGCCTAAATGCAGAGCTCTTGATATTTTCATGTATTTTCTGCATACACAGGAAAGGTCTTTCTTATCTTTTATAAAATTGCATTTGCGGGGGAGGAAGTATTTTAATATCTTTTTCTTAAGAACAGGATTGTGTCACTGATGAGGGTGTGTTTAATTTGCACAACAGTTGTTTAATCGAGTGTAGTATGCTGGGTGTTTTAGCAAAACGCCTGGCTCTTCCTTGAGGTTCATCCTGTTCTTGTTTTTGTTATCAGTCAGAACAGAAACCAGTCTTGCAGGTATGAATTAAGGATGTAGCAATTTTCAGTGCTCTGCCAAGCTAAACCAGTCACACCTTCTCAACCAAAATTACTGAGCTATGCCTAAGAGCACTATGATGGTTGGCTAATTTGAATTTGGTTCAAATAATTCTTCCTTGTCTTGTGTGAGAAGCTGCCTATGAGAAAGTGCCACCCCCTCTTGGAGAGAGCTGCCTGGTTTCAGTGAAACATACCAAGTGATTGACAATTCTTCTGTCTTCCTTGCTTTGCCATGAATGTAAACAGCAGGTTATGCTCCCTGTAAAACAGAATTCAGCCCACAACAGAGGTGCTTTGCAGTCAGAATTTAGATACTTAAAACTTGCACTCTTGCACTGGGAGGTCAAGGAGGTGAGTCAGTGGCTTCTCTCCTGGAAATACCCTTTGACAGTGCACAAGATAACAGGCATGAATTTGGTTTGTGTACTATCAAACTGATGATCTCAAATCTGATCTAGGGTAATTCTCAGAGGAGAGGGAGTTGCTTTAGAAGGAAAATGGAATCAGTTTTGCATGAGGCATCACTTCTAACTTTCCCAGTCACCTCTCCCTAGGACACCTAATCTGGCAGAATTTCTTATGATTAGAAGATTGAGGGGAAGGGGATAATTCCTTTGATCTGAAATCTGCCAGGGCATGTATGAGTAGTTTTACAAATCAGGACTTAACATTCTCATGAGAAGAGGAGGAAGGGATTTAGCAATACCAATACTTTCACATAATTTCAATAAAGAACTAGTTTGTGTTTTGCATGTTGTACAAGCTTTTTCCTTGAGAAAACATACCTCTGACTCCTTTGAAGCTTTTAAGAAAGGCCAATTGTTTTGTTTCTCATAATTTGTAATACAATTGTAATTTGTAATAAAATTTATCAGTTGAGCAAGCCACATGCTGTACTGTTTGAGGTCACATGGAAGCTGGGAAGATTTCATTAAATAAATTGCATCCATCACTAAGGATTCATTAAGGGCTTGCTTTACTTTCTTTGCCTGCTAAGATGAAGTGTATGCTGAGCTGGAGTCCCCTTGGATTGCTGTTACCTGATTTATGCATCTTTAGCAGGAACTTAGCAGTGGTCAGAAGATCCTGTTACCTGTTTTTTTCTCTTATTTGTCACGTTTATGGCTGTGAGCTAATTGCATTTTGTCTCAGCTTACCTTTCTTCTCCCTCTCTCGCAGCTCCTGTTTCAATGGAGGCACTTGCGTGGATGGAATCAATTCCTTTACCTGCCAGTGTCCCGTGGGGTTTACAGGGCCCTTCTGCCTCACAGAAATCAATGAGTGTGATTCCCATCCCTGCCTGAACAAGGGCACTTGTGTGGACAGCCTGGGCACGTACCGGTGTATATGTCCCTTGGGTTACGCTGGCAAGAACTGTAAGGTGGGTGACGTTTCTTGCTGCCTGGTTTGCACACTGTTGTTTGAGCTGTCCAACAGCAGAATGACTGTGAAGTACCAAAGCAGGCAGAGCTCTTGTTCTTTCAGTTCTGGTAAGAGGTGGTTGGCCCATGAAGTGCCCCTCTTCACAAGTGGAAATCACAGAACGGGGTGAAAGTGACCTTAAAAAGGTCATCTGGTTCCAGCCCAGCTACCACGTGTGCCTGTTTGCAAGGAGGAGAAAAAATGTGTGGTTATTTATGAGGGCAGGTGTTACTGGAACTTTCTAGATCGGTTTTCTTCTTAAATGGAAACCAGCTCTTAGCTTTGAAAATGTCTGCATTTTATTTGAAGCATAAAATTGTCCTGTACTAAAAAAACCCACGCACTAAATAAGCAGAAAACAAAAAGCAGAATATCAGTCTGATTATCAGGACTTTGATTTAACTGATTCATTTTTCTACAGGGAAGTGTAACTAATAAAGATTGATTGTAGGGGTTTTGGGGTTTTTTTTCATAAGAAGTCAGAAAATGTTTTGGAGCACTAAATTACCTTATGGTTCACCACCTCAATAAAAATCTCTAGCTTTACTTGCACACTTAAGGTCAGGCAATTTACTGTTTGCCACAGCTGAGCATGGGAGCTGCAAACCCTGTACACTGTAAATGACTGACTAGTACCTATTAAAAACTCTAAACTTGGCCTATCACAGTGGAAACAGAATGCTGTTTTTCAAATCAGAGTCCTTTCTTTTGATTCTGTTCTTATCAAAACAGTAAGAATTATTTGAGGCTACTTCTACTTTTGGAACAGTAAACACTATATTGGCTTCCTTCACCAGCAGTCTTAAGTGCTGTCATTTAAAAAAAAAAAATTGGTGCATTTCTTAAACTACTGGAAAGCTCGACAGTTTTGTAAGAATTTTGCAACTCTCTTTCATGCCAACATGTCTTTGTAAAGGAGTGAGTCTTGGAAAGAAGCATTTTAGTGACGGGGGGAGGTGCTTTTCCAGAAGCATGTTGCTAGACATTAAATTGTCAGGTCTGCTTCTAGGTATTGCTAATGGAGGAAGCGAATGCAAAGTAATGAAGTGATATAAAAAAGCAACCCCTCTGCTACCCTAATTATGCATTCCAGGCACACCACCTAAACCTCATTGGGAGAATTAGCATTGAGAGTGATCCTGAAGTACTGTGAAGTTCAGTAGTTCCTCTTCTGTTATGTTTGCTTTGTTTTTACTTGAGAAAAGGATTAATGTTCCTGTCCCCAAATTAAATGTTTTGGATTCTCGGAAAGTCTGCTTTATATTCAGAGAAGCTTGATCGTAACGTATTACTCATTTTATGCAAAGAATCAGAACTTTCTGAAATTTTAAGTACTACTCAAAGCTGTATTGGAGAGATTTATAGATTACTGCTACACTGTAGTTCTTGTTTTAGTGGTAAACTGGCTTGACCTAATTAGCAAAGCTAAATAAGCAGCACAAAATCAGACAAAGATTCATAAGTTTTAGAATTTGCATGTAAAACAGTGAGCTACTCATTACAAATGCAGGGCTTCTAGTGTTTTTTCTTCTTCACGCTCAACTACATGTGATAAAACTTAATGCCAAGTTTCCTTTTGGTTGCCTGTGAAAGCGCAGATTTTTTTACTTTAATCTTTGTGAGGAGACAGTTTGCATCTGAAAAGCAAACTTTCTGCAATTGAAATTGCATTTTGCAGCCAAAATTCAGTACCGCCCACTTAAAAAACCTTATCCTTCCTTCAAGTCAGCTTGAAGTCAATCAAATAGCTGTATTAATTTGAAGATGAAATGCTTAAAAAGCAAATTATGGTTAGTGGCTGGCTTGTATTACATCAGACAGAGTTATTTTGGGTTTTTAACTCCACTTTCATATGATGACTTACTGAGTTTTAGACTCTTTGTTTAGAAGCTGTTTTTTATACAAGGAATCAAGAAAAGCAGTAGACTAGCCCGTCTTCAGTTCATAAAACTGTTGTGGGGTTTCAATTGAATCCCAGAAGATAGAAAAACTCAGACCATGCTATAGAAAATGGGGCCAAAAGCAGGTATTAGCAGGTGAGCTAATGATAAAAAGGGAAAGCAAAGATCAAAATGTGGAACATATCTGTCATCCTCAAAAAGCAATGAAGATGGTGGGAGTTTGCAAGAAGGGGGGACACCTGTTACTGTTGATAGCTGAAAGCCTCATGCTAATGTGGAATTAGAAGCATAGTCCGAGATAAAGCTGAATTTTCTCAAACCCTGAGAGCTGAAAATCCACCTTCATAGTGAGGTGTGAGGATCAGCTCACTCTTGACATAGTGCTGCCACCTGGGGTTTACTTCTCTGTAGGTTTGCACTTTTGTATGGATGTGAGACTGCTTGTGAAGCACCTGGCTTAGACTTGGGAAGTACTGCCCCATTCTTTCCAGTGCCCCACAGAAACAGTATTACAGACCTTCATTCCTTTGTATCTTGAACTTGTTCTCTGAGTAGTGTTTCCTGCCATGCCATGTGTCATGTGAGTTTTCTCTTTGCAGTCACTTATGGACCTGTGCAGCAAGTCTCCCTGTAAGAATAAAGGCACGTGTGTCCAGAGCCTGGCCCAGACTCGATGTGTCTGTCCATCTGGCTGGACTGGTGCTTACTGCGATGTGCCCAATGTCTCATGTCAAGTGGCAGCTTCACAAAGAGGTAAATGAGCATCCTCTGTGCTTTAACTGAAAACATTTCCCCCTGCGTTGTTAATCTGCACCTCCTTTTGCCCTACGCTTGTGGGCACGGCGTGCATTGGAGGTTCCAGAGAGCTTTGCCTCTAGGTGGTTGATCTCAGTTGCTTCTAAAGCAAAATACTCTTAGCAAGGTTGTGTTTGGGAGTCAAGGCTTCTTGATTCTCCCTATCATAAAGAGCTAGCTACCATAAAAATATTAGAGGGTTTTAGTAATACTGTTTTACATGGACTGCCTTTTTGGAAAAACACATCAGCTATTTATGCCTTTCTACTAAATCTCAGGCAGGCTAGGTTTGAGATACTGTCTTTGTACAAGAAAGACATCTTGTAACTTATGATTGGTGTAGGTATTTTTGCAGAGAATACTGGCTTCCAAGTGCACTATTTAGCTATTTAGGTTATACCCTGGCCCCCAAAGTAATAATTTCCCACTTCAGATGATGTAAATATAAAATACTTGGTTAAAGTGAATTTTGTCAAGGAATGTGGCTTGTAGCCCAGGCAGATGGACAGTGTCATGCTATTTTTTGTTCAGGAAATCCAAACAAGCTGATTCAGTGTCAAAGGAGAAGAGTGTCAGGCTCCCATACCTTTTGCACATGTTTTAGGTACAAACATTGAACCTTTGTGTAGGAGCAGTAGTACTTCGGATGTGTATTCACCAGCCCATGATACAGTTCAATACAAATACTTTGTGCCAGTGTTGATGCTGATGATTCAATGAGGACAGAGCAGTGACTTCATTTGGGAGCCAGTTTTGGTTTTGATCCACTGTAATTTAAAGAGTAACTCTTCAACTTTTAAGTTTCCACTTTTTGTCTTGTTGGGTCTAGCTACCAGCACTGGCAGCAAGTGTTTTGTGTGTTTGCTCACTTTATTTAACTTTGTTTCAGGAGTCCCAGTGGACCAGTTGTGCCAGCACTCTGGTCATTGCCTCAATGTTGGAAACACACACCACTGTCAGTGCCAGGTGGGCTACACAGGCAGTTACTGTGAGGTGCAGCTGGATGAGTGTGACTCCAGTCCCTGCCAGAACGGGGCTACCTGCCGGGATCACCTGGGTGGATACCAGTGTGAGGTAATTCATGGGGGGGTTAGTAGGAAGAGGTCTGTGAATATTTAGGGTATTGTAATGCAAGGGAATCAAAAGAAATCAGAAACACATGCAAGAGGTAGAATACCTTCAAAGAGGGGAATAAAAGCACCTTGCACCTGGAAGAAATTTTTAATTTGGCTGTAGCAGTGCTCCTGAGAGGTTTTTAAGACCGAATTAAGAGGCATGATTATAAGGAGCTGTGGGCTTTCGAATTCTGTCTCGTTGCAGATGGAGTTCTTAGCTGAAATGGCTCTTTGCCTGAGGTGTGGTTTATATTAAAATATACATAAAATGCATTAGAGAAATATTGCATTCTCCCTGTTGGATGGGCAAAATATCCCTTGCCTCTCAGGGTGGGAAATGCCTTCCACTGCTTTCTGTTTCCTACGGCTGACGCAGAGAGCAGTGTAGTCCCTGAGATTACGGTGTATCAACCTTCATAAGCCTTTCAGAATGGTGAAAGCTCGTGCCTCGAGGGAAAGGATGAGTTTTATGTAAACCTGAAGTCAAAACTACTAAGACAGTCTCACTCAGGATTTGATCACTCTGTTTTGCAGCAATCAAGTCGCTCAAATTCAAAACATGCAGAGTGCTGTTGAGTGTCACATAGTCCAGCTATGTGCTTAAGCTGCTGGCTGTGCAGCCCTTGAAATCACTTGGAATTGTTTAGCTACAAAGGCAGTCCTAATCTATCCCATTGAGGGCTCCTTTTGTCTCTGTTAGCCTTTCTCAGATGTCTACTAATGTATCTGTTAGAAGATCATTCACACTTATTTCTATCCTGGCAGTGTGTGCCTGGATACCAGGGTGTCAACTGTGAATATGAAGTGGATGAGTGCCAGTTTCAGCCTTGTCAGAACGGAGGGACGTGTATCGACCTCATCAATCATTTCAAGTGCTCCTGTCCACCGGGAACTCGGGGTATGAAGCTCAGCAATTAAGTGAATATTACAAGAGTGAATTTTCCTTTCTGACCACTGGTTTCGTGACACAGAGTCTAAAGGGAATGCATTATGTTCTTTGAAGAATGTTCCCAAAGTACACTGAATCCCTTGAGATACATATTTTCTCTTTAAAAATAAATGCTGCTTTTTTTCCTCCCTTTTTTTCTTTTAAAGGAATAGGTCATGGCAGTGTCCTTTGGGAATGTGTGATCCATCTTTAGCAATGGGGATGGATGAGATTACTGTTAAGGTCTCTCCCAACCCTATCTGTTTTTTTGATATAGTAAATCCAAGGTTTCTTTTTTGCTAAGATGCTATGAAATATACAGGAAGTTTGTTTAGTTCTTGCATAATTTCGGGTGTCCTTTATTTTTTTAAATTTTTGCCCTGTATTGTCCTCTGTCCTGGAGTCTTTCATGGAAAACAAGTTCAGTGCCTGTAGGCTACCTTAAACTATTTCAGCAAATTCAAGCTCTTTTATTAAAAGCTACTTTAAAGAGAAAAAATAGTAGTCCACAGCCCTATATTGGTGGATTTCAGTAAGTAAGATTCCACAGCCTGGTTCATGTTGTGTTTCTTGAAACCTAACCTTCCATTTCCGTGTTAATATCTGACCTGATGTCCCTGACTTCTGCCTTTGAAAATACTTAGAATTGCACGTTTTAACCCATTGGTGAATGCTTTCTCACTTTATTTTTCCCTTAGGTTTATTTTTCAAGTAATTTAAAGATTTTACATACCTCTAAACATTTTTCTTTCTGAAATGTGTCATTTCAATGCATGCAAAATCTTTGGCTGCGTTTCAGAACTTGATTTATAAAGTAAATTTAAGTAAAATTGTAAAACCTAATATATTTGTCTCCTGCACACGCATATTACCAGTTCATTGACTTTAATGTGGCTGTCAGCACATCTCCCCAGTCTAGATGAGTGTTTGTTTCATTGTAAATCATTGCATTAGCAATTCTTCATATATTGTTCTTAATTCCTCAATTTAAAAAAAAGCAAAAACAAAAAACCACTGCAGATTGTGTCACTACATCAAATTGTGTATTTATGTTCCATTATCTGCATTGCCTGAATTTCTGTGTTGTACTAAATTCCCCACCATCCTTCAAGTGTTTGAGTGTACTGCTTTTAATCCTTCAGCCTTTATTTGTTGAGATTAATTACTTTTTGGATGTTACAATTTTTTTTCAGAGTTGGAAAGGAGATAGATGTGGTTATTTAGGATAGAAAGCCTTAGCTTTTGTCTCTGGCCCAATTTGAAATTAATACTTTACTGATGCCAGTGTAAGCATCCTCCATATTTAGGTGAATGATTTTACTTGGTCTGGTTGAATCAAGAGTATTAACAGACAAATGTACTTGCTCATCTAGCCCCCTCTGTCCCTTTTTATCTGTTATACTGTGCAGTGAAGGCAGAACCAGCACCAGACCTTGTCTTTTGAAAGGGAACCCTGTAAGGAGAAGGAGGAACTGCCATCCCTAGCCAAGTGGTGAGGGTTTACTGTAGGTCCCCAGAAGCCAAACTGCAGGAACCAGTGTTTTTTGTTGGTTTGTTGTTGCTTGTTTTAATACTGTTGCTACAAACACTCTTTGCCCAGTTTCAGGGTTACCTGACATTAAGTGCCTGGTGGCAGCTCACAGCCTTTCAGGGGACAGCGCAGGGCTTTTGGGCTGTGTTCAGTTGCAGGGCTAAATTGAGGGCATCCTTTTTGGGTTTGGTTTGGTTTTGTGTTTCTAATTATGCCCTTAAATTAAGTCAAGTATGAAAGCTGCTAAATACCAGTATGGCCTAGCTTTGAGGACAGTCTGGATCTAAAACACATGCTCCCTAGGCCTGATCTGAGGCTGTCTGTCTGCAAAGGGTATGAAATGCATTAAGCTGGAACCTTTATCTGTTTGTTTCGGGGACCGTGTGTGACATAGCCTGAAAACTTGATGAGCAGTGTAGGAAAGGAGGGTGTGGCACTGCGTCCTCAAATTGTCACTCTTTGCTGTCTTGGCAGGCCGTTTCTGTGAGGAGAACGTGGATGACTGCATTTCAGACTCGGGAGTGCCCCGCTGCTTCAATGGGGGGCAGTGCATTGACCAGATCGGGAGCTACAGCTGCCTCTGTCCCCAGGGCTTTGCCGGCGAGCGGTGCGAGGGAGATATCAACGAGTGCCTCTCTAATCCCTGTAACCCTCGTGGAAGTCTGGACTGTGTCCAGCTGACAAATGATTATAGGTGCATCTGTCGTAGTGCTTTTACTGGTGAGTAGTCATAGACATGCTTCCCATTTCATTGTAGTATCTTGAGAAATGATAATTCGTTCCCTTTCTGGCAGTTGTGTTGTCTAGTCACTTCCCTTTACAATATCTTTTGTTTCCCTGTAACGTGTCTCAGTTTTTAAACCAGTCTTTGTTTTAAACCTTCTAAGAAATTTGGCTTTCAGAGCTATCTCAGACAAAGCAATCTCCTGAGACACTTGGCTGCCAGCTTTTTTTTTTCCTGTGGTACTTTTCTCTCCTTCATAATTTCACATTTCTAAAATTGGAAGTGTAACTGTTCATATGTCAGCTTCTCCATGGCTTTTCCTTTTGCAAAGCAGCATATGCTTTTTCTCTATTAATCAGTGTCATGGTATCCATAATTAGCTTTTGGCCTCCTTTTTTACTCCTTGCTCCCTTTCTTCCTTACACTGGTGATGCGGTCAGGATGGAATACTCTATGCACAGACAAGCTGTACATTCCTAGCTTTGTGATCCTTCCACAATCCAACTCTGAATCACAACTTTGCAAGGATTTCACACTGTGCAGACTTATGTCTCACTCCTTCTAGATCTCTTCTTTGTTAGTATTGCTGCTATTCTGCTTTCTGCCTCCCACTGGGCTTAAGTTTGGTCTAATAGTCTCCAGATGTGTCTTAACTTTCAGCTTTCCATTTTCCATGTCAGTTTAACTTCCTATGTACACAGTTTTCCTCCATGAAAGCCTTTCACTTTCCCTGCTTACCAGTGACCTCTGCATGCTTTACCAGTAGTTTTTACTCTTACTTTTTCTTAAAATTTAAAGATGCTGTAATTTCCCACTAAATTTGTGAGTTTCAGATGTAAAGAAATGACAAAGGCATACATTTGAAGAATTCATGTAGTAGTTTTTGAATGCATTACCTAGACTGACAAAAGTTCCTTAAAGAACAATGCATGAGAGGAGTGGAGCTGGTGGGACTCTGATGCAGGTCATCAGATAGGATTATATTTAAGCCTGTCTGTTAAACTTGCTTTTTTTAATTATGCCTCATGTTGCTTCTGGCTCTCATGGAAGGGTGGCTGGAACTTGCAGTGCGAGGAGTGCAGACCTGCTGCACCCCAGGAGGAGCAGGGAGAGCTGCTGTGTCTCAGACATGAAATCTGTCTGGAAATGTTAGGCACAGAGGGGGAGCATGCTTCCTCCTCTAGCTGTCTGTCTTCTACACATTCCATGCTGACCCTTCTGCCTGGGAGGAGACGGGCAGCTTTGCTGTGGTTTGTGACTGAGGATACCAGGACTCTGTGGGCCATCCTGCTCTGTCTGCTTCTGTCTGTGAGCAGCCTTGGCTGCAGATGTCTGGAGACATTAGTGTTTTCCTAGGGGGTCCAAGTCACAGTTAGGTCATCCTCATTGTTTAAAAGTCTAGTGTCAGAGTTTGACTCTGGAAGCTGCTGCAAAGCTGATCAGTGCAGTAAGATCTCCGTCTGACTGATCAGTTTGAGGAAACTCTTCTTGGTTCTCCTATTCAGTCATGTTGCATCTGGTCCTGAGGGTTGTTTGTTAATGTTGGAGTGTGATTTGCCCTCAATGAGCACCTCCCACAAAATAAATAAATCTTAGGAACCCCCAAACTGGTGTGGTACATCACTTTCAGCCTCGGTGCCTGGCTGACTTGGTGGTGCCAGCAGCAAATTCTCTTTGTGCTGTGTTGTGCATGTTCTTGAGGAGACAGACAAGGTCAGCTGTCTCCAAATACACTTCATGGATTCAGAGGGGAAGGTCTCACTGGAGTGCTCAGCTCACTGGCTATTCATGGGAGCGTTTTGCTTTTTGGTTGCTTTTTGACACACATTTCTCTGCTCTCTTCTCCCTGTGTGTGCACTTCAGGTCGTCACTGTGAGAGTGTGATAGACGTGTGTCCCCGGAAGCCCTGTCAGAACGGCGGGAGCTGTGCTGTTGCCAGCAACATGCCGGATGGGTTCATCTGCCAGTGTCCTCCGGTAAGCACCGTGTCCTGGAACTGCATTGCCTGCCTCAGCTGTAGAGCTCTCTGCTTACAGTCTCTGTAGTTTCACTGGTTTGCTGTAGGTGAAGGTTATCTTTTCTGTACTATGCAAAGCTGTGTCTTTGGATGCACTTGACCCACATCCTTTTGTTTATCTACTTAGCTGGGAAACCCAGGCTTTCCAGGTGCCCTGGGAGAGCTGTGCTGCCAGTTGTTACCCCAACCAAGTCTGCTGTTGAGGCACAATAGCTGGCTTTTCTGTCTTAAACCTAGCATTAAATTCTGACAATTCTTTTGCTGTTCTTTGTTTTCTGTTCTTACTGCAAGATTCCCCTTGTTAGTGTTATTTCAAAATGTTATTTCCGAGTTTCTCCTTGAGGTTAGATCCAGAAACTCACGGCTCCTGCAATGAGACTAGAGCAGTTACAGGGATGAAAGAGTTTGCACATGACACCTTGCCTCCAGCCCTCAGAGTGTTGAAGAATAATTTTGTGAGAGTAAATTTGTCTGCCTTTTCCCCCCCCCATAGGGTTATTCTGGAGCAAAATGTGAGTTCAGCAGCCACAGCACCTGTGGACAAGTGAAATGCAAGAAGGGGGAGCAGTGCATCCAGACATCTTCTGGTCCACGGTGCTATTGCCCCAAGCTGTCTGTGGGAGAGGAATGCCAGACAAACACGGGTTGTGCCAGTGCCCCCTGCCAGAATGGGGGGAGCTGCCACCCTCATTCTCAGCCTCCTTACTATTACTGTCAGTGCCCTGTTCACACCCAGGGCAGCCAGTGTGAACAGCCCGTAACTTTCAGCCCAGAGCCCCAAGGATGTTTGGATTCCCAGTGTGCAGAAAAAGCAAGAGATGGCTACTGTGATGAAGACTGTAACACTCATGCGTGCCAGTGGGATGGAGGGGACTGCTCCCTGACAATGGAAGACCCCTGGGCCAACTGCTCCACTTCATTGCGCTGCTGGATGCTTTTCAATGGACAGTGTGACGAGTTCTGCAACACACCTGAGTGCCTGTTTGACAACTTTGAGTGTCAGCAAAATAGCAGAACATGCAAGTAAGGCTTGATCCCAGGAACAGTTTTTGTGTGTGACTAATGTAGCTCCTGCTATTGCTCTGCCTGCTGCTCCCTTCTCTTCCATTGTTTCTGATGCTGTTCCTTGCTGAGAGTTTTTTGGCATCAAGAAATTTCTATTGCTTTGTGTGCTTTTTGTCCATTTTTGGATTTTGTGTGCTTGCACTAAATCAATAACCTGAACAATGGTAATGTGTTAACCTGCTTGATGGATGTGCTCTGCTTTCCCTGGAAATGTAAATAAGAGGCATTTCACCTTGTACCACATTTTAATAGTACTGCCTCCTATCCTGAATTTTGCTCCATACCAGCGATACCTGTATTTTTATCCCAGCTCTGTTTGCTGCCACTGAATGTGTTTCTAGCTTGCTTATTGTGGCGATTCTTTCTCTTTAGTTATTTGTGATAAATGCTACAGCTTTGCTGTGATGTCTTTCCCTTGGTGAGGTTAGACACCTTAGTAAACAGAATAAGCAGTTCTCTTCCACTGTGACCAGAACTGAACCATGGGTTCTTGGGATGTTCTCTGCTTCCTGCTTTCACCCTGCCAGGTCTCAAGCTTTATTCTGGGGTCATATTTCCTCTCCTTATATCTAATTATGAGTGTTATTTTACCTCAAATGATGGTGAAGAGTGTAAGACCTTGGCCCCCAGACTGCAGGTGTGCTGTACAGCGTGTCTGTCCTCTCTGCTGCCCATAACCTCTCACTGTTTCAGGTATGACAAGTACTGTGCGGATCACTATGCAGATGGGCGCTGTGACCAGGGCTGTAACAGCGAGGAGTGTGGCTGGGACGGGCTGGACTGTGCTGGTGACAAAGCTGAGAAGCTGGCAGAAGGGACCCTCATCATTGTGGTCTTGATGCCCCCCGAGGAGCTGCTGGGCGATGTCCGCAGCTTCCTGCGCACTTTGGGAACTCTCCTGCACACCAATCTGAGAATTAAGCTGGACTCCCAGGGAAAGCCCATGGTATTTCCTTACTATGGGGAGAAATCGGCAGCTCGGAGTCGTCGATCGCTCGTGGTCATTCGTAAGCACAGAGAACTAGAGCAAGAGGTCATTGGGTGAGTGGACGCCTTTGTGTTCCTGCAGTTTAACCTAGTGCTTTGTCAAAAGTTTCTGTCACTGACTTCTGTGACCTCTTACTGTGTCTCTGCAGCACCAGAGTGTTCCTGGAGATTGACAACCGCCAGTGTGCAGAGGATTCAGAGCAATGCTTTCACAACACAGAAGCTGCTGCAGCTCTCTTAGCTGCTCAGGCCATCAAGGGCATGTTGCCTTATCCTTTCGTGTCTGTCCAAAGTGAGTAGCTGCAGAGGGAAAAATGCTTATGGAGCCAGGCAGTCATCAAACTTGGGCTTGCAAAGTATTTGCTCAGATTACTGATCACCATGTTAGTGTGTCTCGTCGTTCAGTATGGTTTCTCGGAGCTAACTTACTCATCCCCGGTTACAGGAGTATGTATGTGCAATGTGCTCTGAGGGGGGGGCATCTGGTTAGTAAGGCACTCAGTTTGGAGCCTAGTCGTTTTAATAGCTGTAGAAACAGTAATCTCCTCTGTGCTCCATGCACTGCAGTGGTAATCTCTGCACTGAAAATCATTCATGTGCTCTAAGCCATGAATTGAATGAAAAAGGTGCCATTAGAGTCTAGTCTACCAGATGTTTTCTCCTCTGGCAATATATAATCCCTTCAATTTCTGCTCCCTTCTCCTTCAGTTAGAGGCTTGGCTGCAGCCTAGTATTAGATTGGTATTATCACTATTCCTAGTTGGGTCATTCTCATATCTTTGTGTAGATCAGCTCTCTCTATGCTGAGTGAGGGTGGCTGTCTGCACACAGCAGGACTCGACTCGAGAAAGGAGCAAAATCTTCAGTTCAACAGTCATATACTCTGAAAAGTATTTTGAGACACCAAACTAAGGGAAGCCAAAAAGACACAATATACTCTTGCATCAGAGCCTAAACTCTGTATAGAGACAACATACTCTCTGTGGGGAAGACTGTGAGCGAGAAAGTCTGTGAATTGAAGATCATTGTCTCCACTTGGTTCATCTCATTGTGTTTTAACTGGAATTTTTAGGTGAACCCTTGTTACCACCAAAGACCCAGTTGCTTTACCTACTTGCTGTGGCAGCTTTGATCATCCTCTTAATCCTTCTGTTGGGTGTGATGATGGCAAAGCGTAAGCGCAAACATGGTTCTCTGTGGCTCCCAGAGGGATTTATCCTGCGCAGGGATCCCAGTAATCATAAACGCAGAGAGCCTGTTGGGGAAGATGCTGTTGGACTCAAGTAAGTTTGCATTTAGGCCACTGACATTCTGTCTGTTAGTGTGTTAGAGGATTTTGAGAATGTGGCACTTAACCCCATAGAGAAAGCTTTCTTTTAAGCTAGAACTTCTTACGCTGTTTCTCTGAATTTTAATACATCTGTTTTGAACAGAACTTTAATGTGTGAAACTGAGGAATCTGATCTCTTGGTTATATTTGGTTTTCTGTAATTCTGTTTAGTTCAGCAGGTGGGTACTGTTTGCCTAATTTCCTCTTGGAATAGGTGAGACATTTTTAGATTGAGAAGTGACAACAAACCTTTAATACATCTAGCTCAAGGCATTAAAATTGTGAATCAGAAATAATGGAAAGTTTCAAAAGAAGTATCGCATTTATGCAGTTTTGGCTTTCCACTGAATTAACCAAGTCTGCAGTTCTAAATGCATTTAATGCCATTCTTGGCTGCCTGAGATTTCTGATTTCTTGGTCCCTCTGTTTGCAAGCTGCCAAACTTGCAAGCACTCACCCTTGGTCTCTGCATGATACTATAAGTAGTAGTAGTAGCACCTGCCCAGCCTGCAAAGTGATATGTTCTCCCTGTTTGTTAGAAATCTGTCAGTCCAGATACCAGAGGGTAACCTGGCTGATTCTGGAACAACTGAACACTGGGCAGGTGATGGTGGACCTCAGCCAAAGAGAGCAAAGGTAAGGAGCTCCGAGACTTGAATATCACCTGAAACTGCTAGTGAGAAAAACATCTGCACTAACTTCTTGAGTATGCCCCTTGCTCAAAACGTGCCTTTGCTTAGGAATTTGTAGTACATAACTAGTGGTATCTGAGGAGCAGATTGTCAGGTTAACACTGCCACCACAGGCCAGTTGAGACAGTTAAGTAGCTTCTGTTCCAATGTCCCCTCCCTGCCCGGGCCCCACTGCAGCAAAAGGGACAAGGAGGCTAGTGTAAAGTCTTGCAGTTCAGGCCTGATCATGTATGGTGGGAGTATGAAAGCTGAGAATGCCAAGCAGAGGTAAATGAATACACAAAACAAAAACCCTAAAACAGTGACGACAAAACAAAGAAAAACCAAAACATGGCAAAAAAATCCCCCACAAAACCCCATAAAAAAATAAGAAAGTGCCAACAATTTTCAGTGTCTTTGGCCACTCATTTGGGTATTTTAAAGCAACTGCTTTGTTTCCCGTGCCCAGGCTGAGGACCAAGCCCTGCTCCCAGAGGGTGATGAGCAGATAGACCAGCGCCAGTGGACACAGCAGCACTTGGAGGCAGCAGACGTCTGTGGGAGCACCTCACTTGCCCTTACACCACCCCAAGCAGATCAAGAAGTAGATGTTCTGGATGTCAATGTCAGAGGGCCAGGTCAGTACTCTGAGCGTCCATGTGTCCTACCAGCCACTGAATTCCCTCACCTGTGTCCAATGGTTGGGACTGCTGATGTTAAAAATTAAATAGAGTATACAGGAACACCAGGAGAAATTTTTAGGGTACTCAAGGAAAGCTCACTGTGCACTCCAGAAAAGAAAGCTGGAGGGATTAGATCATGGTCTGTAGCACATGGAATATCATGTAACTAGGAGAGAAGGAGTTCACTTAGCAAGCACCTGTAGGAACTACAGCTGTAAAATCTCCTTTATAAAAGTGCATGCCTAAATGATATTGTCAGAATACCATTGTAACAGAAATTTGGAATGCATCATTGTGCTGGAAATAACCATCAGTTTCTTCAGGTGAATCACTGCATAAATTTATGCCAGACTTTTCTAAGGACCAACTTAGCAGGTTTTATACCTGAGGTATCTGTTGTGGCAGAAAGAATGGCCTTTTCCTGAATAAGATGACTTTTGGCAGACAGTATACCCTGATCAGCAGTGTGTGAGGCATCTGTCCTGGAACAGAGCAGCAATGCAGCAAGGTTGTTCATGAATTTTTTTAATTCACTGATTTATATCCTCAGCTTGTGATGATCAACTCATTGAATTCATAACTGAACTGTCAACTTGGAAGGAGATTTCTTTAACATGCACACAGGCTTGCCTCCTTTCAGTCCCAAATCACTAGATACACTGGGAACACTCTGCTGCTTTTTATGAGTGTAGCCCTGAAGCTGTGTATGCTGGTAAGAGACTGAGTGGGTCATGTGGTAATAACTGATCCCTGGGTTCTGAGAGGAGACAGTTGACCAAGAACTTTATTCTGGTTGGAAGAGCGGCAACCATGGCTCTTGTTCATATGCAGAGAGGTGATTCTGATGATTTTGCTGCAATTCCTTTTTATTGAGTTTTGTGGGAATATTTCCGTGCAATTTAAGGATGACTAGACCCATTCTCTCAGTTTTCTTCTATTGTCTTTTCTGCTCATTGACCCGTTAGCTCTCCTAAATGCAAAGGGAAGGAGGGATTTTTATGCAATGAGTGTGAGAACATAAACCATCAGTTTCTGCCAAATTTAAGCTTTTCTTTATTTCCCCTATTGAAACTTCTAGTTGTGTGGCAGGGTAAAAGCTTTCCAAGTGCAGGCAATAATGTTCTTAAGACTTCAGACTGCTTATTTTCACGTTCACCCAAAGCTGTGTCCAACAACAGCAATGAAATAATACTGACCTGTGAGTTGTTTTTCTGCCATTCAGATGTAACTGTGAAGCTTGCAGCTAGCTGCTCTAAGCTATCTCCCTCTTTTGCATCAGAAGCAAGCAGCTGTCAGGGGCAGAAATAATTTTAAAAGTCTGAGAAGTTTTGGAATAATGGGTTAGTAATGAGGGGTAAGATTCCTCACAGTTAATATAGTTCTTTATCTGCCCTGGCCACCTTCATCTTTGCTGGCAGAGGGAAGAAATGGGCCCTTCTGAGAGTCTGTTTCCCTCTGTCCCAAGAAGTCTGGAAGACTGGATTGTTCACACCCCAGTAATGCTTCGCTGCCGCTAATTACAAAGGGTGCTGAGGCTGACTTGGGTGCAGGTGTCTGGGCTGGAGCCATCTGGCGCTGGGTGAGTGAGATCCTGGCCACAGATGCAGGTGGCAGGTAGGGCAGTAGAAATCTTTTCTAGAGAGAGGACATGCAAGTCAAAACCCAGCTCCTTCTGCAGCCTCTCTAGTTTAGAGGGATCCAAGAGGTCCAGTGTCCAACAGAAGTATGGCCTAGAGATTTTGCATGTGGGTTCCTTACATCCCACCTTTCCATACATTGTGCTTGAATGAGACCTTCAGGTGTACCTGTCTGGTGAAGTCTGAACTTTACCATCTAGCTCCAAGTTTTACATGTACTCAGGGTCTGTCTCACTGAAAGACAGCAAACAAGAGTTTTTATAAATGCTGCCACTACCTTTGTCTCCCCATGCTGTTCCTTCTCTGTGTCCCCCAGAGCGCTGAGGACATTCTTTAGACTGGAGTTATTGTGAGTGTGTAACCAGGGTAATGCAATTATAGGCATAACTGGTAACACCACCTATAATTAAAATTGATGAACTGTCCCTATTATTATGCCCCTCTTTTTTTCAGTTACTAAAACTTCAGTGGTTCAGACTGGAATTTTCCATTCTGGGTGCCTGCCTTCAGCTGGATGCTTTTGGGTTCTTTTCCAGCTCTTTCAGAGAACAAGCTGGAGGAAGGAAAAAAGACATTGTGTCCACAGTTGTGGGGTTTTTTTTTCTGGTAGTCCATCAAGCACTTAATTGTGACGGTCTAGCTGGATGTGCTTTTGCTAGCCTCATAAAACTAACCGTGTGTGGCCAACTTGCAAAGCTCTGAAAAGAGCTGCACGTACCTGAGAAACTTCGTGGAGGGTGGCAGGTAATTATTCCAAGAATTCAGTGTGTGCTATAGCTGTGTCCCTGTGGAGCAGCTAGGCATGATCGTCCAGGACAACTGCAGCGAGTGAGCGAGTAAGACCTATCCTGCAAGTGGTTTTTCCCAGAGCTGTGGTGCTGGAGGAAAGGAAAGCTCCTTTCTGTGCTCTGTCTCCCTGCTCTTTGTGTTCTGGCAGTACAGAGGAGACCACAGCCTGACTGGAATACTGAGAAGTATTCATTTGGGACAAGGGAGCAGAGCCAGCAGTGGGAGGGGAGAAGCACAAAAGGGGTTATAGGCTTGGAGAACAGGCGAGAGGGTCTACAGACCGGGCTGGATCTTGGAACTGAACCCAGGCCCATAAGTCAACACTTTGCTGCCGTCCAAATGCTGAGGTGGAAGACTGTGTGTCCTGTGGTGGTGTGAGCCACTAGGAGGAGCGTGAATGCTGCTGGAGGCCCCAGCCTGGCCTCTACCCTGCTCTGCGCCTGTGCATTTCTAGAAAGTTGGAACTGTCCTAAAGGAGACTCAGGAAATCTCAGTGATTAGAAGTGGGGAAATGGAAGTGCAGGGCATTATAGCTCTGTGTGTTACTTTCTGTAGGAGATCATAACTTTGTTTATGTGCACAGAATCCTTATACTGCCATACAGCTTTGTGCAGTGCAGATAGTGCACTGTAGATTGAGAGCTGTGCAGGCAGGGAAGTTGTTGTCTGTCCCCTGCTTGCCCATAGAATAAATCAGGTAGCTGCTGAAAGATTGTCTTGTATTTCTGCTAGTGAGCCATACTGGAGAAGCAAAATTTGTGTTCACCTTTGCAGAGCTCCAGTGGGGAACTTAGCACAGAGTGGTTCACTCCTGCTGCCATCTCAGTCGTTTTTACTTTCCAGGTGCCCCTGGTGTCTGTGAAGTACAGCAGTAACATCAGTAGGCAAGCATTAGTGTCTACAATTGAAACCTTTGGTTTTAGGTGGCAAATATCATGTAACATTCAGAGGCTGCTGAAGTTGAAGCACTTGGCATCTTTGTGCATTGCTGAAAGTATGTGGAGATGTTTTAAATCTCAATTACACTGCATCAAGGAGGGTGTTAACAAGGCTGAAAAATCAGCAGCAAGAGCTAGTATTCCTGGACCACCCTCTCTGATCAGCAGAGAGAGAAAGGAGGTTCATCCAAGGGAGCTAAGTTTAATCTGAGGTTTGGAGGAGCTTTTCTGCTTACAGTGATGATGTAGGGGTCCTGGTTGGATGAGTGGGAACATAGCCTTTGTGGACATCCCATCAGTGTGAGCCCATCACTGGAGACTTGTGGAGAGCAATACCAGTATCTTCCCAAGTGCTCAGACTGTGTGAGAGCTCCTCCAAGGATTTGTACGTGTGGGCAGTTCCTGCTGTGACACCAGTGAGTAGTACTGGATTGGATTGTGTTCCCTTCCTACATGGTGTACTTGTGGGCAAGTATGAAGTGTACTTGATCAGTTTGTTTAGGGCTCTGGTCATGGAACTTAACAGCAAGATGAGGATGGTTCTGCAAGGCATCCTGGGGCATTTATTAGCTTTGAGTGCTTGACTGTCACAACTTCAGGGTCCTTCTCATTGGTGTGTAGTAGATATGAAGGCTTTTGTCTGCATTTCACTTCAGGTTAATATCTCAAAAATGTCACCAGTAATTAGTGTCCAGTTGTTCAATAATTCTTCTGTCAGTTGTTTCTTTTCCCTGAGGATGTGATTAGAACATTTACATAAACAGTTACTGTTAGTCATCTGATGATTTTGATTTTTATTACCCTTGCTTCTCTCTCAGAATTTAGCTAGCTTTTACATTTTGTGGAAGTTTTCCACTTTAGCAGCAAAGGTTTTTTTTGGTTTAGAATGATCTGATTTATTTGAGAAATATCTAAGTTCTTTAGATGCAGTAGATATAAAAGTCCTGCTTGGAAGGAAAGTAGCTCCATAACTCTGTTGGGCTTTATGGTAAGAGAACAGATCTGGATTAAAGGAACTGGAGGGATTGTCTGTAGCTGTAGGTGCTCAAGAGGGGGAGGATTGTGAGAGGGTTTCCTTGTCTTTGCTATCACTGTCAGGTTACTATACCATCACCTCTCCTGTTGCAGATGGATGCACTCCGCTTATGTTGGCATCTCTGCGTGCGGGTGGCTCCGATATCAGCGAAGATGACGAGGATGGAGAAGATTCCTCAGCAAATATCATAACAGATTTGATCTATCAGGGTGCCAACCTGCAGGCCCAGACAGACCGCACTGGGGAGATGGCCCTGCACTTGGCAGCCCGTTACTCGAGAGCGGACGCTGCGAAGCGTTTGCTGGATGCTGGTGCAGATGCCAATGCACGGGACAACATGGGACGGACTCCCCTTCATGCAGCTGTGGCTGCTGACGCCCAGGGTGTCTTCCAGGTACAGCAGTTGAAGAACCCTGTGCTCTGTATTTATATGAACCTGCCCAAGCTGCGCTCTGTTCAATCACAGCCTTGTTCTCATGCCTTTCTCAGGCAAAACTATTTTACATCTGCTTTCGTCGGGTATTCGTAGCTTGAAGAATTCAGCATGCATGAATCATCTGGCATATGAATTTATTTGGTCTGTTTGCCTCTGTCACCTGTTTTCTGGGTCCTTGCATTTCAGTGCTCAGGCTGCTTTGTTGTTATGAAGTTTTTCTTGAGATTCTGCCAAATCCTCTGTTTTGGTCTGTAGCGGTATTGGAAAAAATCTGTCTTCCCCTGTTGTCCAGATCCTGATCCGTAACAGAGTGACAGACTTGGATGCTCGGATGAATGATGGAACAACCCCTTTAATTTTGGCTGCTCGTCTGGCTGTGGAAGGAATGGTGGCCGAGCTCATTAACTGCCAGGCTGATGTGAACGCCGTAGATGACCACGGTAATGTGACGTAGCAGGCTGGGCAAATATTTGTCATAGTGTAAGCAGGGAGGGGTTCTCCCAGACTGAGGGCTGCTCATGCATTCTGTAGCTAAATCACACACTGGAGTCTCCTGCAAAGTCCTCTCAGCAGTAGTAGACTGCAGGCTGGTGCACAGTGCCTTGGTTAGACAGTCCTGGAAGAGAAGCAGAAGAAATATGGGATTGGATATACTGGCATTTTCTGTACTGCAGACATGAATCTGTGGATAGATTATTTAAAAAACAAAAACATTCCAGACCAAGTGCTGAAAGTCCCATTGCATCCTGTAACATCAAAGCATGTCACAGTGTGGTGATTTCCAAAGTGTAAACATGACTTCAGGGCATGTTCACATGCTGCAGGCTGCACTGCAAGTGCTTCCTTCCCTCGGTGTACTCTCTCCATCTTGGCTTTTGTCTGCATTTCACTTCAGGGTAATATCTGCAAAAGGTTACCACCAATAATTGGTGGCTAGTTGTTCAGTGATTTTTCTGTCAGTTGTTTCTTTTCCCCAGGTATATGATTAGAGCATCAGCTCTAGAAAATAGTAGCAAAAACAGCTCCATGGTTTGTTACTGAAGTTGTTGGATTTCCCTGCAGGTAAATCTGCTCTTCACTGGGCTGCTGCTGTCAACAACGTGGAAGCAACACTAGTACTGCTGAAAAATGGAGCCAACAGAGACATGCAGGATAACAAGGTAGAGTGTGGGGGTGCTCAGCATGCCTGTACTTCCTAACTCAACACATCTCTTCACCGTTGGTAGTGAAGTCAGTTCAGGTTTTCTAAACTGGGTGTCAGTGCAGGTCTTCCAAACTAGGGCTGTGACTGGAACTCTCCCCAATTGCTGGGTGTCTTATAGGATTTCTTATATGGGAGGGCAGTTCTCTTCCTTGTTTGGCCAAGTCCTAGACATCGACACTGTCCTGCTTTACTTACAGGGAAGGAGTGCAATACACAGTCAGTGGTGTGTGAGCGCACCATGTGAAGTTCTGCTGGTGTCAAACAGCTGGATTTCAGTTAACAGAGAGAAAGATCTGGCAGCATGGCAGCAGTCACATCCTGTCACATTTCTAGGGATCTCAGTACAGGGTGGATATGGGAGAGAAGCCCCTCTGAGAGACAGTCTGCACTTGTGCAGATGTCCTGTACCTTTACTGTTAGTTTTTGCGAGGTCTTAGTCCTTGATTTCTTTCCTCTGCCTTAGGGGTTTTTTTGGGTTATTATCTATTGCTCAGTAGATTTTAGAGCTACCAACAAGCTGTAGTTCCTTACTAGGCTGTTTTAGTCCTCTGTACCTTTCCCTCATAGGGGAAAGTGGGACAAAGGCACCAGGTGCTTTCACAGTTCCTCCAAGGACCCATGGCAGAACAGTGCCCTTCTTGATGGGGTAGTTCAGCCTGTGCCCCACTGCTGTGTATGAAATCATTTCCTGTAATCTGTTTTTTAGAGTGGGTACTTCTTAGGATGGGTGATTCTTGGTGACAGTGTGACACTGCATGAAACAGTGTTTAAATGGTTTAATAGTTGCCACACTATAAGGGATTTTCAGCTGTCAGTCCATGCACAGTGAAGCCGCTAAAATATTTACTCTCTGGGTTTGCAGGAAGAGACTCCACTCTTCCTTGCTGCTCGGGAAGGCAGTTTTGAAGCAGCAAAAATCTTGCTGGACCATTTTGCCAATCGAGACATCACGGACCACATGGACCGCCTTCCCCGGGACGTGGCCCAGGACCGGATGCACCACGACATCGTGCAGCTTCTCAATGAGTACAATGTAGCACACAGCCCTGCCGGGCACCCCGGGGCCATGCTGAACTCTGCCCTCTCCCCGGTCATCTGTGGCCCCAACAGGTCCTTCCTCAATCTGAAACACGCATCATTAAGCAAGAAGTCACGAAAACCGAATGCCAAAGGCATCATGCCCACGAGCCTCACCAAAGATGCAAAGAGGAGAAGGAAGAAGTCCCTCAGCGAGGGCAAAGGGCAGTTTTCGGAGAGCTCAGTGACCCTGTCACCAGTCGATTCCCTGGAATCACCCCATGCCTTTGCATCAGAACCAACATCGTCTCCCGTGATGCCATCGCCAGGGGTACTGCACTCGTCGCCCAGCTCGCTGCTGACCGCCCCGTCGGTGCAGGCTGCACACACCATGTCCTTCTCCAACCTCCACGAGATGCAGCCCTTAGGACGGGGATCCAGCACAGTGCTCCCATCTGTCAGCCAGCTGCTGTCACAGCACAGAACCACCCCTCCTAACAGTGGGCTTGGCAGGCTCCGGCCAGGCAACGTTTCCACCGAGTGGATGAACCGCATGGAGGTGAACGAGTCCCAGTACAACGAGATGTTCGGCATGGTGCCACAGGTGATGCATTCCCACCCCAGTGTTTCTCAGCAGAGCAGCTTGGTTCAAGCAGACACGAAGCACCTGGGAGTGTCCAGAGAGTCTTTGCCCCCCATCATGACTTTCCAGCTGGTTCCCAAGGGCGGCATAAACCAGCAAGCACTGCCACAGCAGGCCCAGTCAAACTGCGCTCAGAACATGGCTGGTCCTCTTAGCTCCATGTACCAGATCCCGGACCTAGCCCAGCTGCCCAGCGCCTCGTTCTCCATGGCTGCCATCCCTCAGCAGGACGGGCAGGTGGCTCAGACGGTCCTCCCTGCCTACCACCAGTTCCAGAGCTCGATGGGGAAGTATCCCACGCCTCCCTCACAGCACAGCTGCTACTCCTCGGCCACAGAACGGACTCCTAGCCACAACCGGCACTTACAAGGGGAACACCCGTACCTGACTCCGTCGCCCGAATCTCCAGACCAGTGGTCAAGTTCTTCCCCGCACTCTGCCTCTGACTGGTCTGATGTGGCAACCAGCCCCGGTAACAACCAGCGTGGGCCAGCGGCCGCTCACATGACAGAACAGCAGCGGAACAACATGCAGGTGTACGCCTGAGTCTGGCCAAGGTGACGCCCCATTAAAGTGGACTCCAGAACTCATGAAGGTCTTCCAGGATTGAAATGAAGAACCATTTTAGTATCCAAGAGTCTTAATGAGCCCAGGATGTTCTTTCATTGGAGGGACTGTGGTCGCTGTAGGCATGTATGCTTTTATGCTAAACAGAGAACTGTAGAAGCTGGTGATGGAGAAGACCAGCTGGGTCACTTCTAACCAACTCCCACGCACCTTGGACGTGACTGGTGTCTGCACTGGGTTCTCCAGTCTGCTTTTAACGCATGTTCCACCGTTTCTTTGGGGAGACAGCTCTTCAGCTTAATACATCTGGTGGTCGTTTCTCCAGAAATTTAGCCAAAACCAGCTTTGTATCCTTATTTTGTTACTCCTGTTACCCACGTAACCTCTCTCTGAAGCACCTTCTACTAGTTCTCCTCGAGTTCAAGTTGCCTTGTCCTGACACAGCTCAGAGCTGCACCCACATTCCTAGTCCCCTCCTTCCCTCGGCCACTCTTGCTCAGCAAGTGAGCCGGACTTTCCAAAACACCTGCAGGTCAAGTGACACCTTCTGTCACGCAGCTTCACCCTTTCCTCATCAGGAGTCTTTGTCTTATACAGACCCACTAACACCCCTTAGTGTTCTCACTGCCTGCCCCCCAGGTATTATGAGATGATTATACATATAGTCTTTTAGGTTGTTTTGTTATTTCCCCACCCAAAAACGCTGGTCTGACCTGGTCTTCCTGCTGCAGTGGCCTGTAAGCGCGTCTCTCCAGTGTTGTATGTCTTCCCTGGGACACACCTGATCATTTTTGACACACTACCCTCCCCGTGCCCCCGTCCTGCCAGGTGTGTCCATGACTGCCTTCATGGGCTCCCATGCCGGAAGAGATGCGCTGCGACTGATACAGGCCTTTTGGGAAGCTCTTGGGATGAGCATGAGTGTTTCAAAAACTGGTAACATGAGCTCCCGGCGTTCTTGCACAGTACTCCTCTCCTCTCCATCCAAGGGTGGCTGTGTGTCCTGTCCTCCAGATACCATATGCTGCCTCTTTATGGTGTTATCAAGAAGCGTCAAACATGTCATTACATGTTTGCAGTGTGTGTTCTTCTGCGTCAGGAATGACATCCAGCCCTTTGAAGTGTCCTTTTTGCTCCAGCCATGGGTCAGAGCTGCCTTGTCTTCCCCTCCCAACACGGAGGCTGCAGCACTGATTCCCAAGCAGGCTTCCAGCAGCAGCAGTGGTGTGCCTGAAGCCAGGAGCTGGGCTTTCGCAGCAGACCAAATAGCTCAGAAACCATTGCCTTGTGCAGCTTGGTTCACAGCTTTGGGGCTGTCCTGTGCTCTCAGCTTCAGCCTGTGTTGAGGTTTCCCAGCTGAGGTGCCCCATGTGCTCTGTGGGACAGTAGTACCATTCATACTGCAGCTCTCCTGCTAGTTTTGGAGGAACGGAAGCCAGCTGTCACTGACCTTAGACAACCAGCTGCTCTTTCTGCCTTGTCTGCAAGAGTGATACTTCCCTGAGGGGCTCCGAACCAGTCAGCAGCCGAAGTGAACATTTGTGGGGTTGGTTTGCTCCTACCTCTTCAGGGGAACCCTGCAGACCTGTGTTCCAAAGAGATCGGGGCTGTCGGCTGCTGCCAAAGGACTGAAGGCCGCTCCCCTCCGAGCAGGTCATCCAACACCTTACCATGTACAGTATTGTCTCTGATGTTTCTTTACATTCTAATCAAGAGTAAAAGTTGCCTTTTTTTTTTTGTTTTTTCCAACTCAATGGTACATGAAGGCAGGGCCTCAGGAGGAGCTGGTTCCCGGGGCTGTCCTTTTGGGCTGAAGTTTTTAATTCTGTCTGAAGTTACTGCTTTTTATGACACACACAGCGTTCCCCGGCATGCTCGCTGCTGTGTGTCCTGTGAAGTTTAGCTGCAGTCGACTCAGATCTCCAGGTAGGAGCCTGCAACCTCCTGGGGGTCTGTCCAGGTACACGTTTCACTGCAGATAATGAAGTGTTGCTACATCAGTGCTAAAGAAACAAAAGGGCTTTTCCTCATTAGCCCCAAATAACCAAGTGCCTTTTTATATATGTGGCTACCTTTTACAAGATGAGTGCTTTCTGTGGAATGAAGCCAGTTCCATACCTGGCCTGTTAATATGATGGCCCTCTGCCTTTTTCTCTTTTTTTTATTTTTAACTACTTGTAAAGATAATATCTCCTTAAGGTGGTATTTTATCTCATAAGTTGTAGAGTAACCATTCACACAGCAGCATTTTCCTATATTAATAATGGAAAATATTTGCTTATTTTTACATTTTTTATAAAAGTCTTTTATGAAAATAGTTGCTGCCAAATGTATAAGCAATTTTTATCCCCAGAATAAAAAGTATGTGCCCACTGTCTTGTGTGCTGCTGTTTTCATTTGTCTTCCTGGCTAATGCTACACCGCTACCAGATTGTACATGAATCGTCAGTGTACAGTAGCTGTTCAGTTCCTGGCAAGAGGGGGGCTTGTTAGCAGCATCTCTACAGTCCATGTCAGGAGACAGCTTTTGGGAATCAGGAGTGCTCTGTGTCTCAGCAGCACATGAACCCCACCACTTAGCTCCACCCAAGGGAGCTGGAAGCAGCCTGGCTTGGAGGTAGCAGACAGATTTTTGGGTCTCTCAGTTAGTGGAGAAGAGGGGAGACAAGCAGTTGGGCATACTGGGAAAGATGGGGAGGGACTGGGACGTGGCCTTTCTTAGATGCTTTGCATAAGAGCTTTTGCTTGCCTGCGAGTCTGGGAAGCAGAGAGGGACTGGGGGCCTTTGTGTGGCTTTTAGAAAGGTTGTGAGGGAGTGTGGGCCAGGCAGAAGTTAGTGGGAGCTGTGGATTCACTCACTCCCTCAGGTCCTGCTTGCTTCCCTCGGCTGTTTGGTGTTCTTCCTGCAGGAAAGAGGACCCTCATCCCTGGAGCTGAGACTGCATCCCTGGCTTTGTCTCAGCAACTGATGCCTAGAATCATAGAATCCTCAAGGTTGGAAAAGCCCTCTAAGGTCATCAAATGCAACCATTAATCCAGCACCACCATGTTCACCATTAAACTGTGTCTCTGGGTATCACATAAAGATGTTTTTTGAACACTTCTGGGGATGGTGACTCTACCATTTCCTGGGCAACCTGATCCAGTGCCTGGCTGCCCTTTCATTGAAGAAATTTTTGCCAATACCCAATCTAAACCTCCCCTGGTGCAGCCTGAGGCCATTTTACTTGTTACGTCGCTTGTTAGCTGGGAGAAGAGACTGACCTCCACCTGGCTACAACCTCCTTTCAGGTAGTTATAGAGAGTGATAAGGTTGCCCCTGAGGCTTCTTTTCTCCAGACTAGGTGCATGAAGATGTGTGGTTCTCCAGCCTCTGAAACAGGGAATCATGACTCCTCTGTCCTGGTCTCAGACTTGAACAGTTTGGCTTGAACAATCAGAGAATAAGCTGTCAATAGCTGCTGTGCTGTATTTGGAGCATGGAAGTGCCACTGAAGCCTTGGACTCCACTAGTACTCACCTGGCTGTTTCCCAGCTCTTGCTGTGGACTCTAACGGAGCTGGTAGCTGAGTTATGATGCCTAGCAGGGGTGAAGCTGCCGGGGGCATTTTAAGGGTTTAATATTCAAACAGCAGAGCTCCTTTATCTCCTGGTAGAGCCAGCTTGGCAAGTCCAAACCTCCGGGAGGTATTCATCCGTGTTCTCCCACAGCTTGCCCATCTGTGCCAAAGTTTAGCAAGCTCTGCTGAGCCTCTGGCACAGCTGAGTCGAGTTACTGGTGCTCAGGCTGAGATTTGAAACTGCACCTCCATGGGAACAGCACTTGCCTCTTCACCAGCCCGGGAGGGCCAGAGGCTTGTGGAAACCTGCTGTGTTGCATCCAAATATTCCTAACTGAGCCAGCCAGGCAGGGAGCTGGGGCATGACTTATCTAAGCAAGGAGTGGTGGAGGAACCTCAGGCTCCTTTGGGGAACTTCTTCACAGGTTTTCATAAGTCAAGGGTGGAGCCCTGTTTTCTGCACAGTTACTTGTAGGGTTTCCCCATTAATTAGGGCAGCTAATCTCTAGAAGGTTGTTTCTTTCAGAACTGATAGCAGGCAGCAGCTGTGTTTGGACACAAGAAGGCTTTACGCCTTTGATCCCAGAGGGTGCCTAGCAAGCAGCAGCCTGTGTGGGTGAAGGAGATGGGTCTGATCCTGCCCCCTGCCCCCCCCGGGCAAAAGCCAAACCTGCCTCTGCATGCCAGCATGGAGCTGCTCCCTGTGGGTGTAGCTGCATTCACTGTCAGCATGTTTCGGCAAATGTTGCCACTGAGATCCCATGGGAGATCCCTGGAGTACATGGCGTGATCCTGACTGCAGTCTTTCCGTGTTGGGGGAAGCAGGGCTCAGCTCTGGATCTGGATCCTCTGCAGTCTGACTTCTGGGTAGCTCCCAGTGGCCTCCTCCAAGGGTTTTGGGAAGGGCTGGGGGAAGGAGAGCCAGGCATTGGCCAGAGCTGGCAGCAGCAGGGCGCTGGGCAGGAGCTGGCAGCTCTGCAGGAGGCACAGGACAGGCACCAGGATGAGTTTTCAAAGCCACTTGGGTACATTATGAGCCAGTGAAGCGACACTTCAGGGCAGCGTGTTCGCAGCAGGAGGGTACAGAACTCCAGCTGCCTCCCACAGGTGCAGAGGACACCCCGGGGTGAGGAGCAAGGACCACGGCAGAGAAGGCTGTGCCTTCCCTTGCCACCCCGTGGCTCTATGCCAGCAGCAGCCTCCCCAGGGCTGGGGCTGCAGGTACCCACTGTGGGGCAGGGACAGTGGGGGGCTGCTGCTGCAGGACCTGTCCCCTCCTGGAGGGACACAGAGTGACAAAGCCCTGCGTCACCACCGGGCACAAAGGCTGGGCACCCACACCGCTATCTGATGGCACCCGCCGGCTGCAGGCTGTTCCCACATCCCGTCCTCCTGCATCCTGCTCACAAACCTCCCCGGCAGGCAGTTCAAACAAGGGCGGTGTGTGGGTGACGCATGGCAGAGCCGGGCAGGGTGCGGGGCCCAGCTGGGTGCCATCCCCTGGCTGGGGACACGGGAAGTGCCAGCAGGTGGTACCCATGTCCTGACCACTCACTGCAGGGATGCTCTGGCCAGGATCAGGAGCTCAGCCCCGGGGCTCACCCCTACCAGCCCCCAGCCCAGCCAAGGGCTGGGGACAGTGGGCATCCCTGCCAGGTGCCAGGCTGCTCTCAGCTCAAGATTATCTCTATATCGCAGGAACAATTTATGATAATTGTAGGGGGTTTATTGACCAACTGGGACAGGCACTTCCTGTCTGCTTCTGAAGATATGCTAAATACAAACAGAGTTGTAGATCTGGGCAATTTTCCAGCAAAGCGGGGGGATGGAGGGGTATCAGCAGTAAGATTTTTATGGTGAGAATCACCTGAGCTGGGCAAACACTGATGCTGGTGAGCACCAGGCTATAAAGGGCAGCTCCTCTCTTCTTCTCTCTCAAGGACCCAGGACAAGCCATTATTCCTCCCCATCTCTGGACAACAGGTGAGGAAGAGGACTCTCACAAGGCAGCTGGGGCCTTGGGATGCTCAGAGCTGACTTGTGGGTGAACAGGAGCTGGTCCCAGCCCTGGCAGCTCCCAGGGGAGAGGAGCTCTGCCCTTTGCTGGATGGGGCAGGCTGTGATGATGCATTTTTCAGCCCTGCATTGACTTTTGTCGCTGCTTCTTTGAGGGGAAGACCAGCTGAGTCTGCAAACCGGCCCCAGTGCCCAGGGATTAGCGCACATAAAGGGGAACTGCCTGATGTAGCTGATTTGTCTCCCCAGCCTGAACAGCACTACGAGCTCAGGGCATGAAAATGATGCTGTGCACGTGGTCCCTGCAGCCCCAGCTCTGCCTGTGCTGTTGCTGCTGCAGCCACAGGGCAGGGCTGGGGTCCCATGCCCATGGCAGCACTCTCCCCGTAACCCGACAGAGCAACTTGGCTCACACCGATGCCTCCTGCCGAGGCTGGGACTGTTGGGGGCAGTGTGGCTGGGGACCCCAAGCCGTGGCCAGGGGCATGGGATATGGGCGCGGGGCAGTGACCTGTGCCAGGGAGGGGAGAGGGAGGCACAGCCTGCCATCAACTCTAGATGGCTGAAAGGGGCCATATTCAGCCCACAGCAGGGTGGGTTTGCACTCTCTGGACACAGCTGGCATACCCTGTCCCCAGGAGACCTTGTGTGACCCTCTCCGAGCCTTTACAGGGATCATCGAGGAGGATGATGGCAGCGACCAGACTCGCCCTCCTGCTGGTGGGCTGTGTGGGGCTCCTGCAGCCAGCCGGTAAGTCCCACGGCACTGGGGGCAGCTGCTATTGTAGCAGGGCCAGGAGGAGCCATGCTCCTCCCCAGCCAGCAGTGCTGGCTGTCCCTCATCCCTCCCCATGGCTCGCCATCTGCAGGTGGCCGGTACATAAACTACTGCCCTGACGGCTGGTCCTACTACAAGCTCAACTGCTTCAAGTACTTCCGTGATGTCCGGACCTGGGACGATGCTGAGGTAAGCCCACTGGGGTACACAGGTGGGTGGGAACCCCCCCATCTCCTCCAGGTGCCCCAGCACTGACAGCTCTCCCTGCAGAGGCAGTGCCAGACCATCCAGGACGGCGCCCACCTGGCCTGGGTGGAGGATCACCATGAGGCCATCACCCTGGGGCAGGCTGTCTCCTACCACCAGCGTGTCCAGCCCGTCTGGATTGGGCTTCACTACAACGAAGAGGTGAGGTGGGGGCTGCAGGGGTGATGGGGGGCTGGGGGGTGGCAGGGCTATGCCTCTGAACCCCCTCTTTCTTCACAGAGCCAGGCCTGGCAGTGGGCAGGTGGGGACAAGTACAGCACTACCAGTGGGCTGGTTGGGAACGGTGCCAAAGGGGGACAATGTGGCATGCTGACCCACCAGAGCAGTGAGTGCCCAGACCCCACATCCACATCCTGTGCCTGCTCTTGGCCGGAATTCCCCCTCCCCCCTCCTCTGGATCCTGTCTCCCTGGGGGGCTGCAGTGGGCACAGCTGGTGCCCCTGTTCTCACTGTGGCCCCCGCCAACCCCTGGCCCGTCTCTCCAACAGGCTTCAGTCTGTGGTCCAGCGCCAACTGCCCCCAGAAACATCACTACATCTGCAAGTTCACCCCCTTGCACTGAGCACAGCCCCTGGCCCGTGGGAGTCCCCATGCCAGTGATGTTCCTCCAGTGCCACCTCTGCTCCTGTCCAACAACTCCTAAAAATATATCTATAAAAAAGGAAGCATGCAAGTGCTGTGTGAGCTTGGTGCTGGTGCAAAGCCCTGGGCTGGTCTGGGAGAGGGGAGAGGCAGGCTCTTCCACGGCTCCCTGAGCTTCCCCTCTTCCAAGGGCTTCAGCACTGGCAGAGCTGTTTGGGGATGAGTCCCCAGGAGCTGCAGGGCCAGTGGCTCTCCTGGCTGAGTGCTCATGTTTGCTCATCCCCAGCCGTTTGGTGCCAAACACGACAGGTGTCCCTGGGGAGCAGGTGGGGGTGACAGGAGCGTCCCTGGGGTGCAAACGTGGAGACCTGGGGCACGGATGTGGGTGGGGATGGGAGCTGCTGTGGGTGTGCAGGCGTAGGGACAGGAGCTCCACGGGGATCTGGGGGCTGTGACGCTGCCCCGTGGTCATGTTGACAGCGCCACCGGGACCAAAGGTCTCTTCTTGTGTCACTGTAATGTTGCCACAGGCATCACGTGGCTGTTTGCTCTGCTGCTTTGAAGATGCCTCTGCTCCCACCCAGTTCAGGGGGTTTTTACCCTGCCAGGGCCATGGCACGTGTCAGACGTGGTCTGTGTCCTGGGCAGCACTGACGGTGCCAGCACCAAAGCCCCGACCACCCTTTGCTCCCTGCCCAGGGCCTCAGGGGCAGCCGGGGAGGCCACACAACACCGTGCCCGCCGCTGTGCCGGTGAGCCCTGAGCACCAGAGCTGCCACCGCCCCACGGCATGGGCAGCCAGGGCTGCGGGAGAGCCCGTCCCACTGCTCAGCCCCGGCCACATCCCCAGGCTTTGGGGTACCAGATGGACACACCGCACAGGCTCCCCCCTCTCCGAAGCTCCAATGCCCCTGTCGCGTTGGCCGGCGCTCGGTGACCTTTGAGCGCCAGGGTCCGGCACGCTGATAAAGGCCGGGAGGGCTGTGCCGAGTTGCCCACGCACTTTATAAAAGCACCCCCGCAAGGCCCATCCCGCTGTCCAGCTGTCCCGCTGTCTGTCCTTGCCGCCCGGGTAGCGACTGGGGCGAAGATGCTGCGCTTGGTTGGCCGTGCCGCGCGCTGCTGGGGGGCCAGGTGGGCACCGCCGAGGCCAGAACAGGCACCCCGGGGGGCCCAGCACCCCATGGCCTTGCAGAGGGCATGGTGAGCATCCTCATGGGTCAGGGAGGGGGGCTGGAGACATAGCCAGGGCAGGAGCAGGGAGCTGGCTGAGCTCTTAAGCCTCGCTAGGGAGGGGGATCCTCTCCCTCCCCTCTGGCAGCACTGCCAGGCACAGGGAACTTTTAGGGATTTGGGGTGCTCCCAGCCTGGGCTGCTCGCTGGTGGCACCTCCCCAGGACTGCCCCCACGTCCTCAATGCTCAGGGCTACCACGGGACTGTCACCACTCCCTCTGCCCCACAGCCTCTCCAGTGCTGCCGGGACGGGTTCCTGGCCCAAGGATGTGGGCATCCTGGCGCTGGAAGTGTACTTCCCTGCCCAGTATGTGGAGCAGGAGGAGCTGGAGCAGTATGACGGCGTGGAGGCCGGCAAGTACACACGGGGTCTGGGCCAGAAGCAGATGGGCTTCTGTGCTGCCCACGAGGACATCAACTCTCTGTGCCTGACGGTGGTGCAGCGGCTGGTGGAGCGCGGGTGCCTCTCCTGGGATGCCATCGGCCGCCTGGAGGTGGGCACCGAGACTGTCATCGACAAGTCCAAGGCTGTCAAGACCGTCCTCATGCAACTTTTCCATGACTCGGGCAACACTGACGTGGAGGGCATCGACACCACCAATGCCTGCTATGGGGGCACGGCCTCACTCTTCAACGCGGCAGCCTGGGTGGAGTCCAGTGCCTGGGATGGTGAGTGCAGGCAGGGACTGTGCCATCGGGCTGGATGATGGGTGGGTGCCACAGAATAGGAGGAGGAGGCAAGAGCTGTCCTGAAACCCAAAGATACTCTGGCAAGTTTCAACAGGAGCCACTGCCCCTGCAGGCTCTCCATCACCCCTGTTTCTTGCTTACCCTGGCTGTGACACCTGGCATCACGGAGACGGGAATACACAAGGGCCATGGTATGGAGGCTTCCACCTGCTGATGGCCCTGACAGTCCCTCTGTCCTCCTCCAGGTCGCTATGCTGTGGTGGTGTGTGGGGACATTGCTGTCTATGCCACGGGCAACGCGCGGCCCACAGGAGGTGCCGGTGCCATCGCCATGCTGGTGGGACCCAACGCCCCACTGGTGCTGGAGAGAGGTCAGTGTCATGAGACCTTGGGGGTGGGTGCTGTCCCTGGGGCCATGCATCCCTGTCCCAGCTCTGGGCAGAGCTGCTCAGCTCTGGCAGCACTGGCTCTGCCAGACCCCGCTGGGTACTCCAGGATCCTGGCTAGCCACCTCCTTGTGGGCATCATGGAGTGACCCAGGGAGGCTGTTGGATGTTGGGGCTGGGATGACAGGCAGGCATGTGCTTGCCACTGGGCTGGGACTCCCCAGTGCTCCCTAACAGTGGGCTCTCCCTGTGCCCCCAGGCCTGCGGGGAACCCACATGGAGCACGCTTATGACTTCTACAAGCCAGACCTGTCCTCTGAGTACCCGGTGGTGGATGGGCAGCTCTCCATCCAGTGCTACTTGCGGGCACTGGACCGCTGCTATGCCGTGTACCGACGGAAGGCAGAGAGCCAGTGGCAGCAGGGTGAGTGGCAGCACCCCTAAGGTGCCCAGCCCATCCCCCTGCATGCTGATGGCCCCATGCTGCCTTCCAGCTGGTGTCCAAAGGCCCTTCACCCTTGATGACTTCAAGTACATAATCTTCCACACACCCTTCTGCAAGCTGGTGCAGAAGTCCGTGGGGCGGCTGCTGCTGAATGACTTCTTGGCCTCCCCCAACCCTGACACGGCCTCTGGCCTCTACAAGGGGCTGCAATCTTTTCGGTGGGTCCCTGTGCTGTGTCCCCCATCCCTCAGTCCAGGCAGGGATGTGCCAGTCTGGGGTTCAAGCCAGTTTCTCTCTGGGCAGTGGTTTGAAGCTGGAAGACACCTACACCAGCAAGGAGGTGGAAAAGGCATTCCAGACGGCCAGTCAGGACATCTTCAACCAGAAGACTAAGCCCTCCCTGCTCCTCTCCTCCCGCAATGGCAACATGTACACACCATCCATGTATGGCTGCCTGGCCTCCCTCCTCTCACAGTAAGTCTCTCCCAAAAATGCTGGCTCAGAGGGAGGGAGGATGTCATTTTGGGCAGTCCCTGGATGGCTGGAGGGGCAGGTGCCAGCATTCATCTCTCCCCTTCAACAGAGACCTAAAAATTTCATTGCACACTACCTCCGGCATGGATGCATCCTGCTCTGTGCCATCTCCCTGGCAGGCTTTTCATCTCAGCTTGCTGGAGCTGGGCCAGCACATAAAGCCCTTCTGTCATTGTTGGGAGGATGAAAACCCCTTGTCATGCCCAGCAGAATGAGTGACCCCATGGGAAAGGAGCCATGGGAACAGGCAGGCCCTGAGGGGAACAAAAGCCCAGTCTTGGGGCTCCCTGGCACCACTGCATTGCAGGGCCACGCTCCCTTGGAAATATGGCCCCGAGACACAAGGACCCCCTGCCTGTGAAGGAGGCAGCCCCCTACACTACCCCCACAGCCCTGCATGCACCTCACCCCAAATCTCCTCCAACCCTTCTAACCCCTGCTGCAGGTCCTCAGCCAAGGACCTCGCTGGCTCCCGGATTGGTGCCTTCTCCTATGGCTCGGGACTGGCTGCCAGCATGTTCTCCTTCCGTGTCTCACAGGATGCAGCGCCAGGTGAGGGACTGGGAAGGGAGGGCAGTGTGGGGCTGTGCGGCCAGGGCTGCCAGCGGTGCCATCTCACTGGTGGGGTGCCCGTTGCCAGGTTCACCCCTGGACAAGCTGGTCTCCAGCCTGGCTGACCTGCCGGCTCGCCTGGACGCTCGCAAGCGCGTGGCCCCTCAGGACTTCGCGGAGATCATGAAGCAACGGGAGGAAACCCATCACTTGGGTGAGCAGGGCTGGGGGGATGTGACAACCCCCCACTGGGACCCCACGACACACCCTGAGCGTCACTGCCCTCTCCCTGCAGCCGACCACGCTCCCCACGGCTCCCAGGCGGATCTCTTCCCTGGAACCTGGTACCTGACGCGGGTGGATTCCAAGTACCGCCGCGAATATGCCAGGAAGCCCATCTAGAGGGGACCAGAATGGTGAACCCTAGGAAGGGGGATGCTCCCTTTCCCCTGGTCATCCCTGCTCATCCCCAATTCCGGGGCTGCCTCCTGCAGGAAACTTCACCTTGGATGGCTGGGGAATGGCCACTGGTGCCTCAGGCCCCCGAGCTGGTGGAGACTATGGCTCTTCTGCAAACAACTGGGAAGTGCCGGGGAATAAAGGTGTGGATGGGAGGGGGCAGCAGCCCAGCTCTGGCTCCTGGTCTTGAGTGGTCTCCTCCCACCCTGGAACACTCCCCTTAACAACCATGGGTCTGGATCGAAGCCCTTTGTGGGATTTATCCCATGGGCACCCAGCGTGGCCACCTGCCCTGTCAGACAGTAGCCCCCATTATCCCAGGATGGGAGTGTGCCCTGACATTTTTGGGGAGGCAAGAAAACCCAGCCTTCAGACTGGGGGTGATAAGACTCCATTTTCCTTGAGAGGTCATTAAAATGAAACATCTTCATAGCAAACCCTGGGGGCAGGAGGGGGCAGGTGACGCAGAGGCTCACGGGAGGGCTCTTCCCCGTTCCACCACTGCTCTCTGGGCCATGTCCTGGCATGGGACTGTGGCTAGAGGGGACCTCGGCAGCAGCAGAGACCTTTGCACCCTTCAGCAAACAGCAGCAGGGCCGGGGAGTCGCAGGGGCAGGAGGGGAGGGGGTTTGGGGTTGAGGTCAAGGGACTACACAGACAAAGTATCGCACACTCTCTCCTTCCAGACCCTTTATTGAGTGTGGGGCCACCTCAAACTCAGTGTGGGGGTCAGGGACAGCTGGGTGCAATGCTTCCCCAGCTGGGGGAGGGTCCAGGTGCTGCAGCCATGGGGCGAGTCTTTGTTGACAGCTGGGGTCTACAGCAGGTTGAGCTGGAACACTTCTGTGACACGTGGCTTCAGCTCGCTGAGGTTGGACAGGGGGGCTGAGAGCCCCACGATGCTCCACTGGTCCCCTGCCACTGTGCTGGAGCTGTGGTAGGACTGGAGCTGGGCCCCCACCTTGCCCAGCAGCCCTGGAGAGGAGGAGAGGGGTTAGGGGACCACAGGCTGCCCCACCACCCAGCAAGGTGCTGAATTCTGCTCACCCCAATACCCCTCAAAGGTCCACAGTGCCGTTTCCTCCCCCACCCCAAGTTCTTTGTTCACCATCACCCAAGCCCCCCATCCATCTGTCCAGGCAACATGTGCCCCCTCCTTGCTGTGGCAGGGCCTCAGCTCTGGTTCAGATGCAGGGCCCCCCACGCTGACCCCCTGCTTGGGGCTGACACAGGGATCTCACCTGTCAGCGTGGCCAGAGCAGTGGCATCAGAAGCCTTGGCTCTGTAGATGAGGAGAGGGCCGGACAGTGGGGCCGGCTGCTTGAAGGTGGCCCCGTTGATCTCCCGCAGCACTGGGGTGCTGCCCAGCACCATCCCCGTTGCCCGGTGCGGGGTGCCCTGCAGGGACACCTGCACCAAGCCGGTGCTGCTGTCAGGCTCGGGGGCCACGTCGCTGTGGGTGGTTGTGACCTGTCAGAAAGACACGGGGCACTCAGTGCCCAGGTCCTGCACGTGGGAGGGTATGGGGAAGGGATGTCCTCGGAGCCACCCCAGGGAATGTCCCCCAGCCTGACTGCTGCATTAGCAGCCTTGCAGGGTGTCCCCAGGCTCATGCCACTTGGTGGGGAAGGGCAGGGCTTTGGATGCACCAGGTTGATATGCAGAGCCCAGGTGTCCACACACCTTCAGCCCAGCCTCCTGGGCCAGCAGCAAGGCATTCACTAGGGTCGCCTCCTTCTGTGTCCCTCCAGCCAGCATGCCCGCTGCCACAGCGGGTGTCAGGTAGCTCCCGGCATCCCGGAGGGGTGTCCCTGGAGTGCACGGAGGAGGCAGGGGTGGATGGCCCAGCAGCAGAGAGGTCAGCCCCACACTGGTGCAGCCAGCCTGGAGCCGGTCCTTCCACTCAACTCAATCCATACAACCATCCCTATTCCCATCCTCCCACCCATCCGTCCCCACATGCCCCTGTGCTCCAGTCTCACCAACAACGACCCTTCTGTCCATCCTTTCTCCTGGCTGCCCTCCCACCCCTCCAGCCCAGAGGTCCCTGCACACCCTGCCTGCCTGGCTCACCTAGGGTGCAGACCTGCATGCTGCCCGGCGCTTGCTTGCCCACCACCTGCAGCACCATGCCCAGGGCCCGGGCCAGGGCAATCCAGGGCTTGGTCTGGGGCGCAAAAGCCTTGCTCAGAGCCTGCCCATTAACCTGCAAGGGAGAACAGGGTGAGCAGCGAGAACCCGCCAGGGAGTGCACTGGGTTGCTCCCAATGCACCCATGTGTTGCAGATGGGGAAACTGAGGCACAGAGGTTGGGTGCCTGGTGGGGGGACTCACTACACCAGTCAGCCCTTTCCCCGTGGCCATATCCACGATCTGCATGGCGATTTCCTTGCCGCAGCGGCTCTGAGCCTCCCGCGTGCTGGCACCCAGGTGTGGGCAGGAGATGACATTGGGGTGGTTCACCAGGTCACGGTCCTTTGGGGGCTCCTGCAGACACAGTTCCATCCTGTCATCAGCCCCCAGCATTCACCTGGGAGCTCAGAAAGGAGAGCATTTACCCTCCTTTGCAAGGCGAGAAGCTGAGGAGGACTGTGCCTGGTCCCAGGCCCACAGGATTTGGGGGGCTGCCCTGACCTGGCTTGGGCAGAGTTAAGGTGATGCTGAGACAAAACAAAACTCAAGGGGTCCCCACGGCCCCACTCACCTGTGTGAAGACATCCAGGGCAGCCCCGCCGCACTGCCCCGACTGCAGTGCCCGCAGCAGCGCACCCTCGTCCACGATGCCACCGCGGGCACAGTTCACCACCTGCACACCACGGCGGCACTTGGCAAAGGTGCTGTCGTTCAGGAGCCCTGCAAAGGGAGGGCTGTGAGCACCAGGGGGCTGCCCCAGCTCTCCCCAGACCACCCTGCGCCGGTGCCCACTCCATACCAGTGGTGGAGGGCAGCAACGGTGTGTGCACTGTGATGAAGTCGCAGCGGGGCCAGATCTGCTCCAGTGGCAGCTGCTCCACACCAAAGGTGGCTGAGATTTCGGGGGTGATGATGGGGTCATAGCCTATGGTCTGAGGCAGAGTGGGTGCTCAGTCCTGCAGCCTGGCACGGTGGCTCTGGCTGAACCAGGAGGGTCCGCTATCCCCATCGCTCCTCCTAGCCCCATTCCCTTACCTTCATGCCAAAAGCCTGCATGCGGGTGGCCACCTCCCTGCCGATGCGTCCCAGCCCCAGCACGGCCAGCGTCTTCCCGTTCAGTTCCATGCCCATGTACTAGGGTGCACAGTGGGGCATGAGTGAGCACACCCCACATGGGCACCCACCCCCGCGAGGTGCTTCACCTGCCTCCTACCTTCTTACGGTCCCACTTGCCCTCCTTCATGGAGGCAGCTGCCTGTGGGATCTGCCTAAAAAGTAGGCTGTGGTCAGCATGGGGCAGGGGGCTGCGGGGTGCGTGTCTGTGCGCCCCATCCTGCCCTGCGCTCACCTGGCCAAGCACATGATCATCCCACAGGTGAGCTCCGCAGCACTGAGGCTATTCCCAGTGGGTGTGCTGGGAATGGAGAGTGGTGTTACTTGTGTGTGTCACCCGGGCTGACAGGGGTCTGCACCCCGTGAGGATGAAGATATGCAGGGTGGTGCCAGGGGCGCCATGGCTGGGGATGGCACCCTACTGAAGCCTCTCCTGCCTCCCCAGGAGCACAGACAGGGATGTCCCCGCGCTCCTGCTCTTACTTCATGACCAGGACACCCCTCCTGGTGGCTGCTTCCACGTCCACGTTGTCCACACCAGTGCCTGCTCTGCCCACCACCTGCAGCCTCTCTGCCGCCTGCAGCACTTCAGCCGTGACTTTGGTGGCCGAGCGGACAATGAGCCCATCGCAGTCCTAAGGGGTGACAGACACGGCGAGTGGGACCAGGGCCGGGACTGGTGGTCCTGGGTGGGTCACAGGCTGGGGATAGTCGCTGCCGGGGGCCGGGATCAGCCGTGCGAAACTGGCCGGGCTCTTGCATCAGACGGGAGGCGGGGACCAGTCGAGGGGGTCTGCTCCCATCCGGGACCGACCCGCTGCGCCCACGCACCCATGCCTCACCCACCCACGCGTGGCTGCAGCCCTGCCTCACCCGGATCTCCCGCAGCAGCTCCTCTTTGCTCAGCCCGGGCTTCTCCTGCACCCGGATCCCGCCGGCCTCCAGGATCTCCCGGCAGCAAGGGTCCAGGCTCTCGCTGATCAGCACTTTCTGCAGCTTCCCCAGCGCCATGGCGGGACCGGCCCGGACGGGACGGGGATGGACGGGACAGGACGGGAGTGCCGGCTCTCTCCGCAAGCCGCCGAGAGGCTTCTGCTGCCCCTCCGCCGGGCTAAAAGAGCTGCGAGCGGTGCACGTTTTTCGGGCTCATTGGGTCCCGTGTCCATAATCCCACCTCCTTCCCTTCCCCTCCCCGCCCCAGCCCGCCCGAGCCCCCCCTCGTCCCCCCCGCCCCCGAGAGGAGGGAGGGAGGGAGGAGACGGAGGAGGCAGTCGTCTCAGCTGCCCCAGACCGTGGGGAGGGGGTGTCCCGGCAGGACCCTGTGGGTCGGGGAGCCCCTAAGCCGGGGGGAGCGGGGAGTAGCGTGTCACGACCCCACACACCGCGTCTGTGCTTCAGTTTCCCCGCCCCGCACATCACAGCTCAGCGGGGCGGGAGGGAACTGCAGTGGCAGCCACGATGGTGCGGGTGGCTCCCCCCCCAAGCTGCGGGTGCCGCTGGTAAGTGAGCAGCCCGGCCCCAGCCCATGGCCAGCCCGGCCAAGCCCTTCCTAGCTCGCTCAGGAATGGCGGTTCCCCAGACCCCGCAGCCCAGAGGTGAGGCAGTGCCACGGCCCCTGCCCGCCCCCGACATCGCGCCCGTTGTTGAGCAACGACCCCGATAAGGGGCCGGGGGCACGACGGGGCCAGCCTTGGACCCCGGCTCCCAATGACGTGGGGTGCACGGGAGCCACCCAGCAAACGCCCTCCATGGGGCAAGAGACACGTGGCTGTGTCCGGTGACCTCGCAGTGGCAAGTGCTGACCCTCGAGACACGATTGTGAAGGGACACCACGGGACCGGGCACAGCCCAGCGTGCTGGATGGTGAGGGATGGAGAGCGTCCCCTCCTTTATGGGGCCGAACCTTCGCAGGGCACCCGGGCCAGACACACCCCAGGTCCTGCCCACGGGGAGCCAGGGTCTGGCCCTTCTTTCCACCACTTTCCATACAGTGGGGGGGGAAGAACGGAAACGGTGCTCCCATGCTGAGTCCTGATGGGATTGGGCCCTTCCCCACGCTCTTGCATGTTGCAGGCACCAGTTTTGCACCAAACTGCCCTGTGTGAGACCTGGTTGGCCCCAGAGGGTGGTAAAGCCAGCAAAGCCAAAGAGATGGACCAGCAGACAGGAGGTGGCCGGGATGGAATGACTGTCCTCACCATAGGCAGAGCGGCCGAGATGGGAGAGCCCAGCACCGTGTACACCCCAGAGCGACGTACAGCCTGGCACTACCTACACCCAGTGCTACATACAGTGCAGCCACAGCCAGGGAACAACCGTGACGCCAGAGCGGGGAAAGTCCAGGGCAGCCAGCACAGGGGGAGAGATGCGGTCAAGGGCAGCGGCTGGTGAAATCTGCAGCACGGTCCCAAAACAGCCGCTCGGCAGAGCAGTGTGACCCGGGGACCGGGACGGGGCTCCCTCTCCACAAGCCTTACACGTGGCATGGGCTGGGGTCACCCACACTGCGCGTCTTGCTGTGTCTGGGACACGGCCCGCGGCCCCACAGCCCTGAGCCGGCCCTCGGCTCTGCCTTAAGCATTAGGACCTTGTTCAAGGTGCCCGCCGAGCTGGCATCCCGGCTTCCTGCTCGCCGTGCCGCCGTCTGGGCTTGCCCAGCGCCTCCGTGGCTCCTCTCCCACGCCTGTGGCATTGCTCGTGCGGAGACCACGCGTGGCCAAGACACTGCTGCCTACGGCATCGTATTTGCCGGCTTTTCTCGGCCGGCTGGTGCCCTCTCCTGGGGAGCATGGCCAGAGGCACAGCCCTACAGCATCCCGGCGCTCGCCGAACGCCTGCTGGGACACGGGGGATGCTGGCGGAGCGGCTGTGCCAGCTGGCACATCCCCCCGCTCCTTGCCCTCCAAAAGAGCCACCTGGAGGGGACCCAAAGCTGGCAGGGCCAGCAGGATGAGTCTCCCGGGAACACGGGCTGTGGTGACTGATGAGCCACAACCGGGGGAGAGTGTGCAGGTTATGGGGGAACAGCATCCTTCTGCTGAACCCATTAGCACCAGGTGTTACAAGTAAGAAATTTGGCAGAAAACAAATCCACCTGTGTTCCAACTGGTCCTCAGAGATCAGGGGGCAAGGGACAGCTGGGCTTAATTTCTGAATATGACCAATTTGGCATTATATATCCCCGTTCAACAGGAACTTCTACAAGCACTGATTCACAAATAGTGCAGTTTAACACCATAGGTCTGGTCACATTCCGTAAGTTTATTGAAGCAGCAGAAATATGGAATTGCTGTTGATAAACTCACCAGTTGTGACAGAGCTCTTACAATAACGATTGTGTTAACCAGGGTAATGATAATAACAATTATACTCAGAAACTTACCAAGAAGGCCTCACCACTTGGGAGGAGGGAGTGTAGAGTAGCCCGTTGCTGTCTCCAAAGTATTTAGGGGTCTTCCTCCTAACCAGGTAAAATTTCTACCCTACCTACATTTCTATAGCCCAATCTTCTCCCCCTACTCCTATGTTATGTAGAGCATGATCTAAATTGAGAGTTGAGTAATAGAGTAATAGAACTGGTAGTATGTACTTCATGAAGCTTATCAGCATATACAGGAGTGTGTTTTAATGTTTAAATGACCCTAATCAGAAAAAAACCCCCAACTTTTGTGGCCATGGTGTCCTTCAAATTTCTGATAATATGACTTTGTTCCATTTGTCAGAGCCAAAGCAGGACCATCCTATCTCCACAGGACCTGCTGCTTCAGCCAGCTCATCTTTCCTTGACATCATCTAAGAGGTTTTCCATCCACACAGGTAACGCAGAGGGTGCACAGTGTAGGCCATGGATAGTAATCCTTAGCTCTTGCCTGGCTCCTGGGTCATCATCCCACACCAAGGTCCTGGATGGGCTCTGCTTGGTGGCAGGTGGGAGAGCCATGGGGGAGAGCTGGGCAAGGGGATGTGGGGGTGCAAGACAGAGGAGAATGGGGCTAAGCAAAGAGGAAGAGGGCAGGGGCAGAACTGGTACTGGGATGACAAGCAGGGACATTAATTGGGGGGGGGATAAAGGGGACTGGGGTTATTGGAGCTGAGATGGGGGGTGGCAGAGGAGAGGAAAGGGAAGAGGTGGGGGAGATGAGGGATGTTAGGATGGGATGGTGGGTGTTCAAGGGGGTTTATGGACATGGTGGGGTCAAGGAAGATCAGGGGATATAGGGATATGCCAGTGGAGGACTGTGAAGTCATGAGCAATTAGAGAGCAAGTGAGGGTGTTGTGGGGATGGAAGGGTACACAGGGGGTCTTATGGGGCTCTGGGAGTGGTGAAGGGGATTTAGATTGTCAGGTGTGAGATGGAGGCATACAAGGAAGGGGATGACAAGGAGGACTGGAGGATAACTGGAGTGTAAGGATGAATGGTTGGGGGTGCCATGAGGGGTCTTGGCTAATTAGGTGTCTTTTGAGGAAACTGGTTTGAGGCTGGAAGGGGGATTGGGGGATTGTTTCTGGGGGACTGAAGTGTGAGGAAGGATTGGAGCTCAGTCCAGTGTGACTGGGCAGAGTGGAGAGCTGGGTCTGGGGGGTGGGGGGTGGTGGGGGATGTGTCAGCCAGGAGAGGATCCCTGGGCCGGGGGACTGGGGAGACGAAGGGGAGATGGAGGGACCAGAGAGAGGGCAGAGGTGGGGAGTGGGACGGGATGGAGGGAGGGAGCAGGGAAGGAAAGATGGGGAGGTCAGAGGGAGGGATGGAGGGAGGAAAGGAAGGATGTGGAGTCTGAGGGAGGGAATGATGGATGGAGGCAGGGAGGAGGAAGAGGAGGAGGGGATGCAGCGGCGGGCGGAGCCGCCTGGTGCCGCAGAGCCGCCTCCCCGGCGCACGCTGGGGCGGCTCGGCAGCGCCTGCGGAGACCCGGCGCCTCGGCCCGGTGCCGCCGGTGCTGCCCGGCCCGGTGCTGCCCTGCCCGGCCCGGCCCGGTGCTGCCCGGCGGGGCAGGATGCGAGCCCCGCGGCGGAGGTGAGGAGCGTGTCCGTGCGTGCGGGTGTCATCCGCGGGTGCGCCTGCCCGTGGGGGATGCGGGTCGGGATGTCCGTGTGTCCCGGGCACGCGGAAGGGCTGCCTGTGCCCGGGACACGCGTGGGGGCTGCGTGTGCCCAGGATGGGCTGTGGTGATGCCGCGGCAGGTTGAGGCCCAGGTAACCCCCGGCATCGGTGTCGCCGGGATGTTGTTGGGATTGCGGGTGTTCTCCTTCGGGGCTGTGTGGGGCCGGACACCCCCTATGCCAAGCCCCATTCCCTTGGGCCGTGGGTGTCCCTGCCTGCTGCTGTGGTCCCGCGTGCCTTGAGCTGATGACGGGGCTTTGGGATCCCGGGCTTAGGGATTCCGAGCTGGTGGCTCGCTGGGCCCTGCACTGGGCAAGTCCAGGAGCACTGCTGGGAACCCAGGTGAAGGTTTGGGGGGAGCCACTGTTGGGCATGAAAAGGGACAGGGGGCCCTCGTTCAGCACTGGGGGCACATTGGTGTTCGCTGCTGTGGGGACCTGTGCTTGTCAGGGCACTGTGTGTGTGCGCCAGGTGAGAAGGCAGGAACTGTAGGGTCCTGTGGGACCCTGGGCTGGTGCCTGCACTAGCAATGGGCTCTCCTGGGTGCGCTGGGCAGGTGGGGTTTGCTGCGAGGTGCTGAGCCAAGCGTGGCCCTGAAAGAAGGGCCGTGGTTTAGGGTGGAGGTGCAGGCAGCTTGGTTTGCCCCATCTCCGTTTTCATCCTCGCTGCTGTTCCCTGGCTCTGCCCATCCCCAATTCCACCCAGAGCCACTGGTCAGACGGTTTGTCCCGGCAGCTGGCCAGGGCTGCCGGGGTTCGGGAGCTGTGCCGGCTGCCACGCCGGCGGTGCAGAGCCGGGATCCGGCCCCGCCAGGAGTGCGGGGAACGCTGGCCCCGGCTCGCCCCTTCCCGCTGTGCTCAATGGAGACCTTGTTGCCGTGCCCTGTGCGCGGTCGGCCGGTGGGTGGCCGTGCCGTGTGCTGTGCACAGACGCCCAGGCAGCCACCGCGTTCGTGGCCGGTTTTCCCCCGCTCCACCTCCCCCGTGGTGGCACTCCGCCCCCCCCGACACATTCGTGCCGCTCCCGATGAGACATTTGTGCCAACGAGTCAACAGGGAGCTGGGATATGCCATGCTCGGCGTCTGAGCTGCCACACTCGCCCTGGCCTTGCCTGGCCCTTGCCACGGCCCCCGTGCCAGCCTAGAGCCACTGGCACCCGAGAGTGGCTGTGGCTAGGCATGCGTCTGGGGTGTGCTGTCCATCTCTCCATCTGTCCTTCTGTCCATCTGTCTGTCCGTGGAAGGTGATCCAGAGTAGCACAAGGAGGTGAGTGGCTGTAGGTGTGCTCGGTGGTGCCAGGCGCTTTGGGGGTGCTTTTCCACGGGGCAGCAGCCATTGTCACGCAGCCCACATGCCATGGCCCTGGTTGCTATCCCTGCATTCTCTCTTCTCCCGGGTGGCACCCCGAAGCAGGCAAGTGGCTGCAGTGGCTCTTCTGGATTCAATGGAGCTGCTGTGAGTCAGTGGGTCCTCTGAGTCAGGGCCATGTGGCACCCTTGTGCCAGGGCTTGAAGGTCCATGGGGGTGGGCAGTACTGTCTGGTGAGTGGGGGGCCCTGGGGCTGTGCCCCGCTTGTTCTACCCTGTGCCAGCAGCTCTGCTCTGTGCTCCAGGGTGGCATGGCCAGCATGAAAGGGCTCTTGTCCTCCTGCAGCACCAGCAGCACTGTGGTGGCCCCCCCATCAGAGCAAACAAACTCCCAGTGTTGGCGACGAGGGTGGGAGGGGGGAGCCCCCACCCAGCTCAGCCAGCCACGGCAGAGCCCAGGGCTCCTGCTGGCCCAGCACCCCTGTGGCCAGGCATGGGGTCTGCCACTCTTGCTGTGTGGGGTATTGGCTGCAGGAAAGTGGGTGCTCTGCATGTTCACGCCAGAGCCCATGTGGGCACCAGGCTGGCCCCTCCCCAGGGTGGCCCTGAGGAGTAATATTTTGTTTCCAAGGCAAAAGGTTATTTTTGGATTGTTAGTACCATTGCCACGGTCCCAGACTGAGGCATTTTAACCTACACAGGCTGGCCTGGTATCAGTCAGTCGGGTATTCCTCCAAATGTTCTCACTCTGTTCTTTCCTTATCTGTTCCACTTGTGTCACTGCCCGCACCAGGGACAGCAAGCCCTGCTCAAGACTGGAGTATCTCATTCCAGTGTCATTGAAGAGTGGCAGCTAAAGTCTAGTGTTCTCTCTGGCTCTTCTGCCTGCTTTTGCCACAGGTTACAGTGGGAACCGGGTTCACTGAAACCCCATTCTCTGGACACAGATTGCACAGAGAAGCTGTGGATGCCCCATCGCTAGAAGTGCTCATCCCAGACTGGATGGGACCCTGAGCAACCTGGTCTAGTGAACAGCATCCCTGCCCATGGCAGGAGAGTTGGAAACAGATAGTCTTTAAGGTCTCTTCCAAACCAAGCCATTCTGGGAGCATTCTGTGATGATGATATCATTGATATACTGATATATCCTAACTTTTGGTGGGACAGAGATTGTAGCTAAGACTTTTGCTAGGGCATTATAAACAACAGTTGGGAGAGTGTTTATATCTCTGGGGCAACCTATTAAAAATGTGCTGCACTGCCTTCCAGGTGAAGGTGAATCAAGCCTTGTTGTGTTCTTGGAGTGGAATCATAAGAAACATATCTTTTACATCCCATGAGTGGGACACTCCCTTAATTTGAGTTACCAGTGCCTCGATATTTGGCACAGCAGTGGTTAAAGGCTCATTATTAGCATTGATAATATCTTTCCCACACTGTCAGTGTGTTGGTAATCAATAGTCAGTTGTCATCTCCAGTCCAGTTTTTGGACTAACCAAACTGATGATTTATATGGGGAGTGAGCTCTGAAGATGATTTGTTGTCTTTCCAAATCAGCTGTGACTTCATAAGTTCCATTTGTGTTGCTGCAGAAGTTTGTTAGTGTGGTACATTAGTAGCTTTTGCATCAGGGAGTGAACGCAGTGTAGTCTCTGGATTTCTCTTCGGGTCAGGGTTGAACAGAAGGACCAAACACTGCCATGCAGCAGCTGCCAGGTTTGGCTGCTCAGCACATCGAAATCCAAAATGTTTTCATTGTGATCTTTTACTGCAAAGAGAGGAGAGGATGTGTATTTTTATCGCCTGGGAGCCACAAATTAACCTTGGTGGTTTGGCACGTAGCACTTGCTCCATTCACTCCAGTGATTTTTGACTTCTTTGTCCAGCTTCGCAGTGTCCTGCAGTGTTAATATCTGTGTTAATATCCTGCTGTGTTTATCTGTTAGGTATTAGATTAATAGTTGAGAAGGCCCACCTGGAATCAGAAGGTGTGTGCCATTTATTATGTTTGCATTGGTAGGATTTTAGTCCCACCCACTCATGGCCACAGCGCTTTTGGAAATTCTCCATCTGAATCAGATTGAATGGGATTGTTTTTCAGGCATGATTTCCCACTCCTCCACGAGGTTCAGCTGTTTTTTCTGCTTCTAGTATGCATCTTGCTTCATACACAGGGGAATTTGAAGGAGACAAAGAGTCATCTTCCCCCAGTTTTCTGTCATTGGGGTCACCCCATATGTTTCCATCCTGTTCCTCAGGGGATACAATCTCTATGATGTTGGGTGATTGGCAACCTGCATAAGCATCACTTCTACCTTTTCTTCCAATTTTTTTGGTTTTTCACCTTTTCTTCCTCTAACTGTTTCTGCAGCTGCTTTTCCCTATTTTCAGCTGTGGCAAATAGCATTTTAACTTCCTCATTTTCTGATTTCAAAGCAGTATATTCTACATCTGCCATTTTTTGGGGGGAGAGGGGACTCTGTTTTCCTTTTGTGCACAAGATTAGTGAGCCCCCAAGACTGCACAAATAATTGCTTTATTCTTGTTTTTCCCACATTCTATTCCCACTCAGAATGATGCACACTTGTATTAACCCAGGTAATAATTATAATAGTACTCTGAAAGTAGGCATCCATGACTTGGGACAAGGGAGAGTAGCCTGTTGACTGTCTCTAAGGTATTTTTGAGTCTTTCTCCTAACTAGATGAAATTTTTACCTTTGTTATATACAACTCAATCTTTTCTCACCCCTCCTGTGTTACATATAGCATGATCTAAGCAGAGACTTGGGTAATAGGGTCATATAGGAGGCAGCATGTACTTCATTAAGCTTATCAGCATGTGCAGTGGTATGTGTTTTCTCATTTAAATAATACTTAACTGGGAAAAAAGTTACTTTTTTTTTTGTGTCCTTCAAAGTTCCAGTCATGCAACTTTGTTCTATTCTGTGCAGTTTGTCAGAGCCAAAGAAAGACCATTACAGCTCCACAGGACCTCCTTCTTTGGCCGAGCCAGTCTTTGTTGATGTCAGCTGTGCACATCTCCATCCACAAAGATAATGTGGAGCCCTTGCCTGGCTCCTTGGTCATTATCCCACAGCATGCTTAGGATGTGCACTGCCTTGGGTAGTGTGCTGTGTTTCTGTGGGTATTGTGTCTCCTCGGCATCAGGGGTTTGGCTGTCATTCCTTCTTGATTGTTGTGCCTCTGGTTGTCATGCCTCCTTGAATGCTGTGCCACTGGGTAATGTGCCTTTGTGGGTATTTTGCCTTCACAGATATCATATCTTGAGATACCATGCCACTGGGTGCTGTGCTTCCTTGAGTGTTGTGCATCCTTGTGCACCTCAGGTCTGCGTATCCTGGCTTCTTGGATTTTCATCTCCGAGTATTGTAGCCCTAAGCATCGGTCCTCCTGGGGATTCATGCCTCCAGAGGTCATGCCTCCTTGGGACGTTGTTCCTCTGGGTATCAGGTTTCCTCAGACATCAGACTTCTGGTTACTGAAATTTGGATGTCTCTAGGTATCGGGTCTCCTCAGGCATCATGCTTCTGGTTATTGTACCTTGGGGGCTTCTGGGCACTGCATCTGTGGGTGCTGCACCTCCAGATACCACAGCTTTGGTGCCCTGGGCACTCTACCTCTGGATGCTGTACCTCTGGGTGCTGTGCCTCTGAGTATGGTGCTGGTTGTGGTGCCTGGCAGGGTGCAGGGCCACGCCTGATGAGTATTCATGTGATTAAAGCCATCATGCCTCAGTTTCTCTCCGTGACAGGTGGTTGCTGCAGGGGCCACAGCAACCCGTGTCTGTCTCCTCTGCTCCTTCCCAGGTTGGCAGTGCTGTGTCCCCTGCTGCAGGGTGCTGGTGTGGTGTGCAGAGCTCTGGGTATGTGGTCCCAGGGCCCCCACCATGGCGTGTGGCACTGGAACATGCTGGCTCAGCCTCATGCATAAGGGCATGGCGCTGTGCCCACCCTGGTGCTGGGGCAAGTGCCCATGGGACCCCCACCAAAAAGCTGTCAGGATAAGTTTTCTTGGATTTCTTTAAAGGGGAAAAAACCCACAAAAACATAACCCAGGGGTTTCTTTTTTCAATTTGTTGGGGTTTTCTTTTCTCTTTCTTTTAAATCATGGAATGACTCACCCTTCTCAGCTGAAAATAAACCCGATTGCGTCTGCAATGAGGAGCTGGTGAGCCGTGATAGCACCGAGGCACAGGGTCCCTCGGAGAGCAGCCGGGGCCAGCCCTGCCTCATGCACCCAGACCCCTCCTGGGTGCTGTGGGGGGCTTCTGCGGGGGCTCAGGTGTCCCTGCCAGGGCTGCTAATGGAGTTAAAGTGCTGCTAAGGGGACACCGCCATCTGCACAGCCCCCAGGGCCTCGTGTCTTTGCACTTAGAGCCGCTGCCCGGCGGCTGTGGGGACACACACGTGCACCCCCACGTGTGCTCAGACACTCGTGTGCCCTCCCTGGCCCCCCTGGCACAGCGCTGGGTGGTGCATGGAGGGTCCTGGCGGCTGGGCCCCGTGTGTGACACGGCCGTGTGCTCCTCTCCGCAGGGATCCCTGCAGCAGCGACGTGCCAGCCGTGCTCCCCGGAGCCAGCTGCATGGAGGGTAAGGCACCCCGAGAGCCTCCTGGTACTCCGCATGCCCTGCTCCCGTGCCCTGCCAAGGGGGACGCGCCACGGGCGCTCTGGTCCCCGAGGCATCCCCGTGTCTCTCCTGGTGACATCTCAGAGGCAGGCAGTGGGTGAAGCAGCCGCTTTGCTCATCTGGCCGCCGCTCACTCTCGCTCCCTCCCAGCTTCCCAAGACGAGTCATGGGGTGAAGGCGAAGAGGACCCTGTGCCAGCCGAGCCAGGGAGGTCCCGTGGCCCCCCCAGCGCTCAGCCCCAGCCTGGTCCCTTGGTGCAAACGTGTCTCCTCCGCGATCTGGGGATGGGTCCCCTCGCCCAGACGCAGACCCTGAGGGACTTTGAGCAGGTGAGACCGCGGGGTGCCAGGCACCTCCATGAAACTGCCGGGACCCAGGGGGGAGCGGAGAGCAGGAGGGGCAGGTGGTGGTGGCAGGGGGCGAGGGGGCTCAGCCCCACCCCGGGCGCCACGTCCCCCTCACCGCCCTCCCGGCTGCGGCGCGTGGGGGCCCCCGGGGCTCGGGTTTCACCACCCGCTGTCCCCGCTCCAGCGATTCCTCAAATAGCTCCGGGAGGCGAAAAAAAAAGAGGGAAGGGAGAGAGCAGCGGGGCCAGTGACGGGAGCTGCGGGCGGGCAGGGACCCTGGGCTGTGTCCCTGGCGGCGCCATGTGAGGGGTGCCGGGATGCCCGGCCCATGGAGCGCCGGCCATGGCTAATGGGTACCGCACGCTCTCCCAGCACCTCAACGACCTCAAGAAGGAGAATTTCAGCCTCAAGCTGCGCATCTACTTTCTGGAGGAGCGCGTCCAGCAGAAGAGCGAGGGCAGCCGGGACGATGTCTACCGGCGGGTGAGCGCCGGTGGGGGACAGGGACAAGGGGGTTTCCCTCCCAGCGCCTTCTCTTTTCTGGGAGGAGTTGGGGTCACGGGAGTGCAGCCAGGGGCGATGCCAGGGAGGGCATAGGGCACTGGGGCTGGAGGAGCTGCTGTGTGGGAGTTTGCCCCTTGCTTCCTTTGACAGGAGCAGGGAAAGAGTTGGGGAGAGCATCCCCAGCCTGGTGGGGTGCCTGGGGTGGGTGGCAGTGCCACTGTGGGGGCAGACAGATGGTGTGGGTACACCCTGTCCGAGCACCAGCAGGCTAAACTACCACCCAGTGACAGGAGCACCCGAAGCTCTGCTGTGGGGTGGGAGTTCCCCGTGCCACTTCTGTTGCATTCCCATGGGCAGTGGGGCTGGGGGGTCCGGGCAGGCATGGGGGCATCCTACCCACCTCCTTCCTTCTCCGTAGAACATAGAGCTGAAGGTGGAGGTGGAGAGCCTGAAGCGGGAGCTGCAGGAGAAGCAACAAGCCTTGGACAACACATGGTGAGTGGGGCTGGCCCAGCCCCTCACCCCGGAGCAGACATGGTGCCCACACACTGTCTGTGGTGGCTGTGTGAGCACAGGGACAGGGGGTGTCTGCCTGCACCCTGCCCGCAGCGGGCAGCGGAGGTGCCTGCAGTGGGGCTTGGAGGGGTTTGCAGTGAGGCTGGGCACCCGCAGGGCTCCTCTTACACCCTCAGTGCCAGCCAGAAATAAAGGACAGCACCTGTTTGTTGGGGGAGGGCAGCGACATGCCCGGGGGCCATGGCATGGGTGTCTCACAGTGGAGCACCGCTGGGCAGGGGGGCAGGGGCATGGCGGTCGGGCAGCCCCTGGTTTTGGGAGCTGTGGGGAGTGCTTTGATGAGTCAGAGTCTGAGTATGACCTGGTGCTGCCGGTGGAGCCGTGTCCCCAGGGCAGCAGTGCTGGGGGTGTTACAGCATGTCCTTCAGGGGGGTCCTGCAGAAATAGCACCCACGGCATGGGGGCAGCTGGGGCTGGGAGCTCCTGGGGTGGTACATATAGCCCAGCACGGCTGGTTTGGGCTGGGGGCTTTCACAAAGGAAGGCCGTGCTGTGTCATACTGTGCCAAGCCATGCCATGTCATGTGAGATGCCGTGCTGTGCCAAGCTGTGCCATGCCTTGCCATGCTGTGCTGTGCCCGGCAGGGTGGCTGCAGAGAACCAGACGACCCGCAGCCAGGCAGCGCTCCGGCAGCAGTATGAGGAGCGGCAGCGGGAGTCGGAGCACGTCTACGAGCTCCTGGAGAACAAGATCCAGCTCCTGCAGGAGGTGAGCCCAGGGATGGTGGGAGCCAGGCAGGAGCTGGGGACTGGTGCCTGGGTGCTCACCCTGCTGCCTTGCAGGAGGCCAGGCTGGCACGAAGTGAGGCCGAGCAGGCCACCGCGCTGGCCAGAGCTGAGGCGGAGAGATGCTGGGAGCTGACAGGGAAGCTGAAGGAAGCTGCAAGGACAAAGGAGAAGGACAGGAGCGACGATGGCTGCAGTGCCATGGCCCACAGGTGGGTGCCCAGGATACATCCCTTCTGTGCTGTCAGCTTGTTCCTGTCCTTGGGAACTACCAAGAGGCTTGTGCTGTGCGTGACTGAGGGGCTGGAGGAATCTAGTGGGGTGGAGAGGTCACCCCAAGGGGAGAGAGCTGGGCTGTGGGGATAGGGGAGCAACCCTGAGGCTGCTGTGCTTTGCCCAAGAGACTGAGCCTTGCCAGCTGTTCCCAGTGCCATCCCGGTACCATCCCAGTCCCTGAGCATCCCCTGCCCTTCCCCCCCTTTCAGGAGGATCGAAGAACTGACCCAAGAGCTGGCTGCCAGCAACCAGCTCATAGAAGTGCTGTCAGCAGAGAAGAGGGACCTGCAGCAGCGCCTGGAGGAACCCCAGGTCATGGAGGAGCAGGTAGGTGGGCACAGGTGGGGGGACCCCAGCCTGGCACCCTGGGCTTGAGGAGCATGACCAGCCGGGGTTGTCATCCATGTCCCCTTCTGGGGCTGTGGCCAGGGCTGTGCCACGTCCAGCCTGGCAGTGTCAGGTGATGCACAGATGTGCTGTGGCGCTGGGAGGAGCGGGGCTCTGGGAGGGCACGGTGCATGCTGCCAGGGGAGAGGCCACCAGCCTGTGCAGTCCTGTGTGTGTCGGTGCTGCCTGCGCCCGTCTGCCGCTTAAATACGGCGTCTTAAAATACGCCTGGCACAGTGCCAGGCAGGATTTTGGGGCTATGAGAGCTCAGAGCAGCATGTTCCTGGCAGCCCCACAGCTCTGGCCATGCCATGCCTTGGTGGCACAGTGCTGTCCCCAGCAGCCACGGGCCATATGGCGGTCCCGCCAGGGACTGTGGTGTGTGCCCATCGGGGACATGCCTGCCGGGGCTGGGCGCTGGGACGTGGCAAAGGCACTGGGGTGGAGACCTGGCACCGACACCGACACCGGCACTGGGACATGGTGCTGGCACTGGGGTGGGGACCTGGCACTGGGATGGGCACTGGGACTGGAGCCAAGCAGCTGTGTGTGTGTGTGTGTGTGTTTGTGTGTGTGTGTGTTGGCACTGAGACTGGACCCGTACACTGTCGTCGTCGCTCGCTGTCGTTGCCGCTGTCGCGATCGCCGGCGCTGCCCGTGTGCCCGGGCGTGGCACGGCGCGCCACTGCGCATGCGCGACACGGGCGCGGCGACTACACGCCCCGACAGGCTTGGCGTGCCTTGCGCATGCGCACGAGGGCCGCACTCCGGCGCCATCTTGAAATCTGAGCCAGAAGCCGGGCGGGCGCCGCCGTGGCAGGAGCATCCTCGGGGCGGGGGGCGAAGCGGCCGGGGGGCGGCTGAGGGGCAGCCCCGGGGGCTGGGGCTGCCGGGAGAGAGCGGGCAGCATCGAGGGGGCGAGCTGTGAGGGGAGCGGGCAGCATCGGGGGGCCTGGAGGGGGGCGCCAGGGGGGAGGGGGCAGCCCAGGTGCGGCCGGGAAGATGTGAGGGAGGCGGTGTAGGGTGGCATGTTTCTGTAGCATCGGGAGTCCCGACGCGTCGCCCGCCGCTAAAACGGCGGGGATCGGTGCGGTGAGACGTGCCGGTGGGCTCGGGGACGGAGGGGGGGTGTAGCCGGGAGATGGGCTGACCTCGGGGAGGTCTGAAAGCGCCCGGGAAGGAGCAGGTTTGGGTGTGGGCCGCGAGGGAGGGAGGGAGGATGAAGGAAACCTGCCGGATCTGCGCAAGGGAGCTGTGCGGCAACCAGCGGCGATGGATCTTCCACACGGCGGCCAAGCTGAACCTCCAGGTGCTGCTCTCCCACGTCCTGGGCAGGGAGCTGTGCCGGGACGGCAGGTCCGAGTTCGCGTGCAGCAAATGTGCCTTCATGCTGGACCGCATCTACAGGTTCGACACCGTCATCGCCCGAATCGAAGCGCTCTCCATCGAGCGCCTGCAGAAGCTGCTGCTGGAGAAGGACCGCCTCAAGTTCTGCATCGCAAGCATGTACCGCAGGAACAACGAGGAGTCCAGCGCGGAGGACAGGGCTGGGGACGGGACTGTGGACCTTTCTAGCCTGCCCGATGCGCGGTATGCCGCCCTCCTGCAGGAGGACTTCGCTTATTCGGGGTTTGAGTACTGGACGGACCAAGAGGAGCACAGCCTGGAGCTGCACAGCTGCCACGGCTCGGAGGGGGCCGGGAGCCGCCCGCGGCGCTGCCGGGGCTGTGCCGCCCTGCGGGTGGCCGACGCCGACTATGAGGCGATTTGCAAAGTGCCGCGAAAGGTGGCCAGGAGCATCTCCTGCGGGCTGTCTAGCCGGTGGTCGGCCAGCATGGGCAACGAGGAGTCGTCCGTGTGTGATGTGGCCGAGTCCACCAGCTCCAGAGTGGCTGTGGATGGGGAGAGCATGGAGGAAGGCACGCCTGCATCCTCCGTCGAGTCCCTGGACACCACCGTGGAGGCGAGCCCTCTGCAGCAGAAGGATGAAGATGTAGATAAGGGGGTGAAAGGCAATGGAAAATGTGATGATTTCTCAGATGACCGTGTGACCCCAAACTCTTCACTGAGTGGGAACAGGCTGGAGCTGGCCCTCAATTTGATCAAGACTTTGGACTACAAACCCCTTCAGAGTCCCCGAGGCAGCCGACTGCCTATTCCTGTGAAGTCCAGCTTGCCCCCACCCAAGCTCAGCCGTGACTTGGCAGATGGCAGTGCTTCTGCTGGCTTAGCCTGTGCTGGTGCTGCCTTCCTGAATACAGACAGAAAATCGTTTTCCAGAGCTCCTTGGGGTCTTTCCCTGGAGATTTCAGAACTGCAGGAGCTGTGGGATGACCTCTGTGAGGATTATATGCCGCTGCGGGTACAGGTAGAGGTCATGGTGCCGCCGTTCCAGTGAGCAGCGTCCTCGTGGTTCGACGCTGAGCCCACTGGGGATTCTTCTGTGCTGAGATAATACAGATAGCCACGTGTCGCTCAACCAGGGCTAAGAATAGGCAGCGCGGTCCTTTTTAGGTGTGCTGCTTCCCTGTCATTCTCCTGTCGCCTGTTTCCTCCCTGTGTTCTGCGAAGTTAACCTCCCCTCCCCCTATCAGCCCTGACAATGCAGCCTGCTAGATGGGTCTAAGGTCTTTGTCATTTTCCTGCTGAGAAAGCACCAGCTTCACTTCAGTTTTCTCTTGAAGAAGTCGGTGTCACTTTTATCCTCAACCAAAGGGAATGTTTTGCGCTTCTGGGCATGTGTTTTCTTTGTGCCTGAGTAATGGTTGAGTGTGAGGAACACCTGCCTTTCAGCCCTGCCTCTGCAGGTCAGGCCTCCAACCTGCCTGATGTGCAGATCCGCCCAGGCGTCTGTGGCACGTGCCCTGAGGAAAAGGTGTTTTCCTTGCAGGTGGATTTGTGCCAGAGGATGACTGTAGGGTTGGTATTCTAGATAATTGGTTTATTTTCTGATCCTTTGAAAAGATTCATCAATTAACGGCAGGTGTTGCTGAGAGGTGACAAAAGCTCCTGCTTTCGGGATGCTGTTACCTGCCTTCCTGAGAGTCCTAGCTCCCGGTCACCCCTGTTTTGCTGGCATTAATGAAGCCTTCATTAGTATGCAGTCAAAAAGCTGAACTTTTAACTTCTTTACTCCGTAATGAATAGCAGGCCTCAGTCAGCTTCAATTCAGGAATATCCATGTCAGCCTAATTGCATTCCCATTAGCAGCCTTAGTGGTGCCTAATGCTGTAGGATAGCCTGGGGGATTAGAAAAGTGCTCGTTTATTACTATGGCAACTGTGGCAGTGCTGAATGGCTCTTCCTCTTTATCCGGCGCTGCTTGCTGCCCCATCTGTTCGGGCGTTTCCCGGAGCTCTGCGCCTTTGCATAAAAGCCTGCTCAAGAAACGATGTAGGGAAGACTGTAGGAAAACTAATTTTCATCTGGAGCACCAAGGCATCGCGCTGGCAGCCAGCGGCTGAGGGTGTGAACCAGGGCATCGATGCTGCTCCTGTACTCAGTGTCGCTTGCTGCTGATTATCACTGCATGGGACGTGTTTGCAGCGTACAGATGGGCTTTCTCTGAACAGAGAACGTGGCACAGTCAACGTGTCGTGTTTACAGCTTGGCTTTGTTTCACACATGGCCGTCCTCGTCTGGGAACTGCATTTGAGGAGTTTCTCCAGCCTCTGCCATCTGACCGTCCCTGCCAGGAATTCATCCTGCGGGATGTTTTACCTCCCGTTTGTTGCCGTGACAGCAGCAGGTCTTCAACACAGATTCTGGCTGAAGGGGGAAGGGCTTAATCCTTCGGATGGCTTTAACAACAAAAATGGAAAGTCAGATGCAGCTAGTAGGCTAAATAGTGCTTGTACAAATTATTTTTATTTCTTTTTCTAAAAGCAGTGCTCTTTCTAAAAGTCGGGTGCTGCTGTCCAGCGATTCCTGTGCATAAATGTGAAAGGAATTTCTAGGATATATAGGGCAGTTCCCTTATTGCTTTCGGGAAACGCAGTTCTTAACATTCACTGAGTGGTCTGGTGTTGGGGCACGTGACCTTGTAGGGATTATCTTTTGGGGCATTTTCTTGAGCCGGCAGTTCCTCCCCTTCCCCACCACAGCCCCGGGGAAGTGCCACCGAAAGGCGCCTTTGTCAGACGCTGCTGCAGCTGCCTGCAGTGCCGTGCTGGCAGCTAGGGAGGCAGTGCCCTGCTGCCAGCCAGTCCCTTCCTCGCCGTTCTGGGCAGATCTGAGCTTGGCAGGCTTAGATAATGCCGTGATTATTATATTTTAAAGAAGTGTTCTGTCTAGGTCAGTGTGTGCTGGCATTACTGGGGCTGTGCTGAGGAGAGAGAGTCAGTAAAATGCTGATGTGTCAGAGAAGTTGCTGGGGAGCTCTGGTCCTGACATGGCTGTAGGGGAAGACGAGGGAGGCAGCTTGGCCTTTGGAACTTTGGACTCTGGCTTTGCCTTTCCCCTCCCTGCTCTTAGCTCTTTCCTGGCTTTCTGCCTTTTTTTTTTTTTTTTAAATACTGTGCAAATTTTGAGGGAATATGTGTTTTCCTTTTTCTCCCCTCTCTGTTTACTTTTCATCAACCTTATTTCAAAGTAGCTGCTGTGTGCCACATTCAGGTAGCTCTCCCTGTCTGATCCAAAGCCTTCTGGCTGGGAAAAGTTGAAATTACTTTCTGCAACTGTTTAAGTTTTCACTAAAGTCTTAACATCAGGGTAAGGGGAAGCCTTTTGTTCCTGTATGGAAGCTCCTGTGTGTGAGTGGCAGTGCAGAGACCTGGGAGGGCCTGGCTTTCCCAGAGACAGCTGTGGCTGCTGAAGATGAGGCTTCACCCTGACAGGGCTAATTGTAGCTGCCTGTTCTTGTGCTGCACTGCCTGGAGCTGGTGCTGCTGTGTGTGCTCCAAAAAGCCCTGCCATGTTCCCATGGCCTCTGCACTGCAAACCTGTGCTTGCCAGGGCTCCCACCTACACCAGGCACTGGTACAGTCAGTGTTGTGGCACTGATGATATTCAGGACTGCTGAATGAGTCCTTTGAGGGCTGGGGAGGGAGGCTGGGGTTGAGTGCTGCCCTAAGGAGTTAACTCACTGGGCGGGAGGCAGAGAAATAGTAAGAAGGGATGACAAGGGATTAGTGTGTGCTCAGCCAGGCGAGCCTGGCAAGCCATGCATTAGAAAGTAGGTTGTTTACATTCCCAGTAAAGGCATATGTGTCATGAAAAAAAGTGTCAGCTGTGGCACTGAATTTGCTCCTGTTTGAGGAGCTGCAGGGAATTGTACATAGTGTGGATACTGGAGCATGGGGAGCTGTGAAAGAGACCCCAGAGGGGAGGGGTTCAGAGCTGGGGGGTGACAGCTAGGTTGTGGCAGGAGGGGATCTGGTGGGAAGGATTGAAGGTTGTCAGTTTGATGAAGGCACAGGAGATTAGCAGAGCATGGGAACTGGTTTGGTGCTGGTTTTGAAGCTTTTCTAAACCAATAGGGCACATAGGAAGGAGAGAAGGTTTAAGGGAAGTGTCTTGGGTGTGAGGACAAGATCCATCATCAGTCTGCAGGCAGTGCTTAGAGCCAAACAAGCTGCTGAGTTCCTGGTAGAGGAGTAAGGAGGGCCAGGGAGCCCAGCCAAAGCCTCAGGGCAGCAGAGCGCTGCTGACAGGTGAGACAAAGACCTGGAAGGTGGCAGTCTGCCACACAGGGGAAGGGAGATGCAGGCAGGATGATGTACCACAGACAGAACAGCACAGTGGGGCATGTTTAACCTCTTGCTGCAAGGTGTGTGAGAGCTGATAGCTGAATAGAAGTCAGTGCAAGAGTTGAGCCATTCTCTCAATTTTTTATTATTTTTTGTTTTCAGAATTTGCAGGATGATCGTCAGCAGCCAGCTCCAGGTGACCCTGCAGCAGGGGAACACGTGTCTGATCTGCATGCTGCAGAGCTGCAGGGCAAAATTGAGCAGTTAGAAGCTGCCAACAAGGTATTTCTTCATGAGCAGCACATTCAGTGCCTAGTGAATCTGATGTGGTTAGCATTGGAGAGTACCTCCTAGCCTAGCTGGAGGCAGGCACCTGCACCCCTCTTCCAGCAGGGTGTGTGCTGACTTGTGATTCTCAGTGCTCGTCTGCCAGCTTCAGTTGAAAGCATTTACCTTTTTTCTGCAGCTGGGCTCTGTAGATTTTCCATATGTGTTTTTGTAAATCATTATTTTGGAAGAAATTTCCACTTGCCTGGTGAGCCTTCTAGGAGCTGGTGAAGGAGAGCTACAGGGCTGTTTCCCTGTCTGCTGGATTTGCATGGGCTGAGCCTAGTGCAGGAGTGAAGGGTTGGAGGCTGTCTTCTTTTTTCAAGCAGTAAGGGAGATCAGCATAGAGGGGATCCTGCTTTCGTATCAATTTAAATACTTCCTTTGGAAAGAAACATTCCCTTGAGGCAGATCAGCTTCAACACATGTTGGGCAGGGTATGTATTCATAATTATTGAACTCTTGAATTGTGAGATAAATTATACCCACTGGGAAAATGGGTTAAACGGGGAAAAAAAAAGTCTGGATGGGTTATTTATTTAAATCTGGGGACAGCCATAAGGTTTTGGAGCTGCCTGGACCTAAGAGATTAATGGAAATAGACACCCAAGGTCCAGTAAATGCAGTTGAAAGTGTTCAAACTGGTTAAGGGGAGTGTCTGTTAAAGAAGAGGTAAGAGGACAGGTGTGTAAACTGAAGAGCAGTAAGAGGAAGGTAGGTGGCAGCATCAGCTCCTTCAGAAACTGAGGCTCGAGTAAGTTCTTAGAAGAGATATATTACCCAACATCAAGAATGCCAACAGGCAGCATGTTTAGAAATGCTAACAAGCACTTGTTTAACTGCACAGTGTGTGCTGCGTCGTCATGAACATTATGGTGAAAGCAGCAAACTCTCCTGAAACTGTTTGAGTGGGTGGTAGTGTCTTTAGGGTGAGAATGTCAAAGGCGGAAGTTTCTCAGGTTGTAAATCAGCCACGGAGACTGGTGAGAGGTTCCCTTTTGCTTTGCAGCCATGCTGTTGGCACCCTGGTACTTGCTAGGCTCTGTTGTGCTGGAGTCAGAACTTGTTGCTAAATAAGCCACTGGTTTGATCAGTGAATGCATAGCTGATATTTTACCTTCAGATTTTTGGAAGGCTTTTGGGCTGAAGCAACCCCTTCCCTTTCAAGGGAACAGAAACAAATGATAGAAACTGGGAACGCTGCTGGGCAGCCTAAGTGTTATGTTGGAGACAGCACAATATGTGAACCTAAGCCTGAAACGACCCTGCACGTGGGGTCTGCATTGGAGGGACCAGAAACACTGGATTAAGTCCCATGGAGGCACTGAGGGCTTTGTGTTTACTCACCGGTCTCCACCCAGCTCCAACAGTGTGTACAGACTCTAGAGGGAGCCGTGTTGACCTTGTTCTGGTCAACACCAGGGTTGTATGGAGTAAGGAGTGGAGAGAGTCTTAAGGGAGAGTATTAGGCAGGATTAAACAAACCCAACCTATTTCTGTCTTCAGTTGTTACAGGAAAAGCTGAATGAATTGAATTTTGAGTTAAAATCTGTCCAAGAAACATCACAAAGGCAAGATCGTACAATCCAGAGTCTGAACGAGGCCCTGAAGAGCAAAGAGAATAAGGTAATAGTTTTGGGTGGACAGGATGGTGGTCACTGAAAGAGGGAAGTGTGTTGGCCCTGTAGGCAGTGACTGAAAAGGAATGCTTAAGCCATTGCTTGGGATCCTGTATCTCAGTAAATTATTTCTTGCAAGACTTTTGTGTGATGCTGACGTGTCGTAATCCAGGCTGGCGGGTTAGGGTTAACCTAATCTCGTTGGGATGGGAGAGTTTGTGCTCGATTTGCCAATGACTAGGCTTCCTGTCCTTTGACTTGTAGACAGAAGAGCTGTACCGTATCATCGAAGGCCAGAATGAGACAGTGGCCAAGCTGAGGGACATGTTGCACAGAAGCCGTCTGGGGCAGTTGCAGGTATGTCCCTGGAAAGCCTCAAACACATCAGGTTTCATTCTGCAGAGATCCTGATTTTTAAATCCCTCATGTGAAGAGAATCTCTGAGTTTCTCAGATCCCTGTTCTTTGCTAGGTGTCTGAGAGCCCACTGTCATCCCAGGAGCAGCAAATGTCACCGCTTGATCTTCAGAACACACTTTTCTGCACCAGGCTGGAGGCACAGACACTGAAGAGAACTCAGCGCCAGAAAGAGCATCAGCTGGCTGAAGCCAGGAGAGCCACCCAGCTCCTAGAGACCACGCTGCATGAGGAAGAGCAGCAGAAACAGGCAACCTGGAAACACAACCAAGTATGACTTAGCCTGGGCTTACACAACTTAAAAAGCACTCATGTAGTAAATAGTCCACTCTCATTCATCATTTCTGCCTAAACCAGTCTGGGCATACTTCCCTAACCCCTTATCACGTGTGGGAGGGAGAACTCTCCAGATCCTTACCCTCATATCTGAGGATTTAGAATCAACAAAGATCCTTGCCAGTGTGTATGTTGTCACTTGTATATCTTTGGTTGGTGCAAATGTCCCGTCTTTTTTTGCAGTGTTACAAAGTTCATGTCCCCTAATGCACAGCTTAGCTGTGATTGAGTAAAGATCTGCCTGTGGCCAGGGCAAGGGGTTTAGATGGATGGGTACCCTGGGAAATGAAATAAATTTAAATTTCATGGTATGGAAGTGTGTTTTGAGATGTGAAAGTTGTAGTATTGCAGAAGATTTTTGGCTGTGCCCACAGCCCTTGTGCTTGGCTGCAGTAGACTGGCCTGCTGTTTAGAGGTGTGTTGAGACTGAATTCCAAGACATGTGCTTTTCCCTTGCAGGAGCTGCGTACTGTGGTACAGCAGCTGCAGGCAGAGCTGCAGGACAAGGCTCAGCAGCTCCAGGCTGTGGAGTGGGAGAAATGTCGTGAGCTGCAGGCCCAGGAACAGAGAGTTCAGCGTTTGAGTCAGCAGCTGGCTCACAAGGAGCAGCTTCTGCAGGTGAGATGCAGAAAGATTTGAGCATAATTAAGTGGGGCCCCTGCTCCTCCTTTGGTACTTGGCCATGCAAAAGTCTGTCTGTAGCTTTTGTACATGCCCTTTGAAGAAGGGAAGGAAAGAGAGGCTTTTGGGCTCCCAAGATGAGGAATAAAGCAAGCTATCCAAGTACCTCAGCCCCACAGCAATGCCTGGTGAGTCCTGGCAGGTGCTAGTCAGCCACCCTCAGGTGCTGGGACTCTACCACCCTTTAATGTGGAGAGAAGAGCAATTATGGGGTGGAGGTGATTATTCCTGATTCTCCTGTGCTCCTCTCTGGGGATGTTTCTATATTGATAGTTGTCCTAGGGGTGTGTGTGTGATCTCTAGGAATCAAGGGAGCTTCTGCAATGTCAGCAAAGCTTGGACAAGAGCCCTGCAGCCATGAACGCCATGTTGGAGAAACTGCAGCAGCGAGTCAGCGACAGGGATGCAGCTCTGGAGGTGAGCACGTACTGTAGGCAATGTCTCAGTTATCCCTGAAGCTCAGCCTTTGGGCTACCATTAGCCCCAACGTTGACTGTGTCTTCTACATGCTCTTCGTGGCTGAGCCTTCCAGAGGAGCCCTCTGGAAGGGAGAGCTGAGGTCTTCCACACGGGGAGTGATGGCTGCAGAGCTCTACTACCCCATTCTGAGCAATCCCCCCTCTCACACAGCGAGCAGTAGATGAGAAGTTCTATGCCCTGGAGAAGAAGGAGCAAGAGGTGCAACAACTCCATCTCTCAATACGGGAGCGTGGAAGTGACCTGGAAAGACTGCGCAATGTCCTCTCCAGCAATGAAGCCACCATTCACGTGAGTCCTTGTTCCTGGGTGTGCAGAGTCCAGCCTGGATGTGGTGGTGCTAGACAGACCCTATGAATGCTCTGGTTGTTGCTGGGGGGAGCATCTATGGGTGTTGGCCTTCCTCTGGCCCTGTGTGTGGGGCAAGTTCTTGGAGCACTCCTGTTTCTGGGCTGGGTGTAGAAGGCACCAGGAGCAGATGGTTGAGTTTATGTGACTCTGCTAGCACTAGAGACTGGTATTTCCAGTTCTGCTTAATTCAGGATTAAGTCGCTATCCCTGACTGAGCTGCTTCTCTTGTGGTCCTCAGAGCCTGGAGAGCCTCCTGAAAGCCAAAACTCTGGAACTGGAGCAGGTCTCAGCAACCTGCCAAAACCTCCGCTGGCTCAAGGAGGAGATTGAGGCCAAATCTTGCAGCAGGCAGAAGGAGCAGGAGGGGATCATCCAGCAACTGCAAACCTGCCTGCATGACAGGAATAAGGAAGTGGAGGTAAGGCCTTAGCTTGGCTTCCTGAGCCTTCAACCGGTTTGTTGGTAGAGTGGTCCCGAACCAGAGCCTGCTGGCTGCCTGCCTCACCTGAAGTTGTGCTCAGTGCTTTGGAAGCTGCCTGCTTTTGGCACCTGTACATATGTGTGCCTGCTGGGACACTGCTCTCTCAGCTACAGCCAGGCAGAAGAGCTGTTTGTCCTCGAAGAACTTTCAGTTTAATGGTAGCAATGCCTCTTACATCTCTCCCTTTCTCCCTCTTGTTCAGGAGCTTACAGCAACTCTACTGTGCAAGCTGGGCCCAGGCCAGATGAGAGAGATGTTTTGCAGTTACCTGTCCCCAGATTCCAGGGCCAGAACTGACAACAGAAGTGGCTCTGCACACTCCAGGCTGTGC
>JAWWEU010000005.1:30244428-30271340 GCA_035583155.1 Acropternis orthonyx | reverse complement strand
ATAGGAGCTGTGCTTGCGTCTCCAGCACAAGGAAAAGATGCTGCAGGATCTCCTCAGCGACCGGAACCGTCAGACCATGGAGCACGATGCTGAAATCCGGGAGCTGCTGCAGGCCATGAACACCAAAGAGCAGCAGAGCAGAGTGAGTTGTGTGCAGTGCTGGGGTGGGTGGCTCTGCCTCTCATTAAGCAAAGAAAAGCTCCCAAATGGGGTGAGAGAAATGGAGTAGATTGTTCCTCTGCAGGTAGAGAGGCTTTGAGTCTCACATGAGAGATAAATATTGAGATCATTTCCCTTAGTCTCTGAAGAAGAACAGGAACAGTGATCCTACCCCAGATCATGGCCCTTCATTCCCCTATTTTTCCTGCTCAACCAGGAAGCTGCTGAGAAGATGGCACAGGCTTTGGCTGAGAGGAGCTGTGAGCTACAACTGCTGCGCCAGCATGTGTTGGGGAAGGAGCCTGTTGGGACCCACTTGGCTGGTGCCAGGCTGTTGAAACAGGACAGACAGCCCATACAAGTAAGAATTGTACACTCTATTTCTCTTCCTGTGTCCATGGGGCTCCAGAGATGACTGGTTGCCACAGAAGGAGATGGGAGAGAGAGGAGTACCACAGAGAATGATAGAAATGAAAGTGGGATTTTAGGGAAGAGACTTCCTATAGGAGGAGAAGAAACCGAGGAGCAGAAAAGCTGCCTGGATGTTCTGATCTTGATTTCACCAGCCTGTGTCACTCAGTGTCTCTTTTTGTTTTGATCAGGCAGCATTTGGGTCCACAGGGCACGTGCAAGTATGAAAGATATCCACCCTCTGACCTTCCAGCACTGACCCAGTCCTTCCTTGGCCTGGGCTGCCTTGCTGTATTGTAATCCCCTGCCTGACATTGTCACATTCTGGAGGGGACAAGAGAGCTAATTTTAGGTCCCACTAATTCTTGGCAGAGCCTGCTGACTGTTTGCTGTCTCTTCCACAATTGGAGTTGGTATTTTTAAAGCAGCTTTGCTAAAACCCCTTTTGAGATTGAACACAACTCTCACACTACATATACCACACTCCTACTTGAGCAGCTGTTAATGGTTTATTGGTGAGCTGACATGGTGAATGTTTTTAAGCAGCTGTAAACAGGTTTCTATTCCCGGGATCAGTAAGCTCTAGAGACTTCCAGGGACATGTATATTGACCAAGCTCTGTGTTTTCATTCCTGCATGGTCCTTTGGGCCACATCTTAGACAAACTTTGTCTCAGTTGAAAGATGGACTTGCTGCAGTTCAGTGAAACTCGTTTAATCCTTGCTATGAAGACACTTGCTGTCAGCAACCTCCAGTGCCAAATAAAGCAGGGCCAGCGCCCGGTTGCCCACACATGGCTTCTGGGTGCAATTGACTTGTCCCTGCTGCCTGGCTTGATCCCCTTCATTGGTTTCCCACATTTCAGAGGTGTCAACAGAGCAGCCAGCAGCTTTGCTGCAATCCTGGAGCTCTAGGGAAGCTGCACATTCCACATAAAGGTGCAAACCTGGAGGCTTTTATGTTTTCAGCAAATACTGAAAAGAGCTTCTGGAGCTACAGCCATTGCCGGACCCCCACAGGGAGACAGCAGCTGCAGGGCAGAGGGAGGTGAGTGTGGTGACAGCCTCTTTTGAGGTCCCCAAACGTGACCAGGGCTTTCTGCTGTGAAGCAAATGTGGTTATATGAAACTGTGAAAGGGCAGAGAGCTTTGAACAAGACTGATTATTTGGAAGTGAAGCTGTGTATCTCTTTTGAGTGATGTCTGAGGATGGGAGTAAGGGAGAGAGACAGGCTGGTGTCTGGTTTGAGGTGAGCTGCTCCTACTCAAGATCTGATGCTGTCCAGTGGATGGTTTTTGACTTTTTTTCAGGCTGAGCTGAGAAAAATATAACTGGTTTGGGTTTTACCTTGAGACCAGGATGCCTGAACTTTGCCTAGGGTAGGACAGCAGGCCTTGGATGTTGCTGCTGCTTTGAGCTGCTGTTCAAAGATTTAGCAGGGAGGAAAGAAGAGTGTTTACTAAGAGACCATATGATGGGGAGCACAAGCATTGAGGCCCCGTCTTGCCCAAGAGGGATTCTCTGTGGTCCTGGGGTCTGAACTGGCACACAGTATCCCTGCAGTAACCAAGCTGTCTTTGCAGTTACAATGTCAGCAGCAGAGCTGGAGAAGGATCTTGTCAATGCCAAAGAGGAGCTGGAGCTAATGGCGAAGAAGGAAAGGGAAAGCAGGGTGAGCTTGTGATGGAGTCTGTGCCGATCTCCCTTGCTTACAGATGTTTGGGCTGCTCTCACTTGATATGTTGGACCCCACTATTGTGAGGGTACCCCAGTGAGAGAAATGGGGCGGCAGCTTGCAGGGGGGTGTTGGCTTTCTGAAGTCTCTCATGGGCTTCTCTTCTCTCTGTAGCGAGAGCTCACTGCTCTCCAGTCTGTCATGGCCACGCAGGAGGAAGAGCTGCAGGTGCAGGCCTCAGATATAGAGTCCTTGACCAGAACCATCCAGATTAAAGAGGACCTCATCAAGGTGAGATACTGCACTGTGATGGTCAGTTCCACCTGTGGATGCTGCAGAGGAGCCCTCATCCTCAGAGCAGTGCGGTTGGCTGGCTGGGGATGGTATTGCTGCTGGTTTGCCTACAGCTCTCTGTGTTACTTTGGCCAGAAGGCAAAGGTCCCAAACCCCAGGAGTGTTGTTATTTGGCTTTTTTCTCCTTGTGTGCCAAACACCCTCCTTTGATAGTCATTTAATCAGAGTGCATGATGTCCCTTCTCGGTTCTTGTTGCAATCTGTGCTCTATGCCTAATCCACTCTGGGTGCTCTGGTGTTTTTTTCTTAGGACACCTGGATCTTTCCAAACACTTGAAACTTTTGGCAGTTGCATTCCAGGGAAGTTTGTGAAAGGTCCAGCTGTCCTTGTTATTGATCCTTTCTTCACTGAGCTCTCCTGCTGTTTGTTGGTTTTCAGGATCTGCAGATGCAGCTGGTGGATCCTGAAGAAATTCCAGCCATGGAAAGGCTGACACAAGAAGTGCTGGTGCTTCGGGAGAAAGTGGCCATGGCAGAGTCACGAGGACAGGAGGCTACTGGAAGCAGAAGGCAGCAGGTAGTGTGCCATGTGAGGCAAGCTTGGATGTGTTTATATTTCTGTTGGTGCTCAGTTTTGAGACTTTGTTTTCAGCCTCTTGATATGCCAAGATGTGCTTGTTCTTGGAAGCTGTCTGTGTGTGATTGAGAGAGTAGAGAGAAGAGAATTGGTTCCCTTTGGCACTTGTACAAAGGGCAGAGTCTTGGGAGTCCAGGGATGACATGGATCAATTTGGGGACAAATGGAAGAGGAAGGGGAAGCTCAGTTTCCCAGGGACAGCCGGGTGTCTCCTTTGATTTCTTTCTCTTTTTCAAGTGTTGCATCTTGTCTGTTCTCTCCAACCAGTTGCTACTGATGCTGGAAGGGCTGGTGGCTGAGAGGAATCGGTTAAATGAGGCTCTCCAGGCAGAGAGGCAGCTCTATGGCAGCCTGGTGAAGTTTCACACACACCCAGACAGGTAAGTGAGACTACCTTGGCTCTCTGCTGCCCTGTTCCACTGCCAGGACAAGCCTGGGTGGTCTGGTGGGGTAATCCCTTAAGCAGTGATTATTCTGTGAAGTCTGAGAGCCTTTGGTAGGGAAAGAGGGAGTCTAGGCAAAAGATCAGCCAAATGCCTCTTTGGGAGTTCAAGTTTTATGCTGCCTTTTTCCCTTGAAGAGGCTGAGATGGCCAACTTTAAACGCTCCCTAAAGTCCCCCCATTGCCATGGGATTTCCATCTCTGTTCCCTGATTTATCCCGTTCCAGCTCAGTTTTCCACCCACACTTGGCCACCTTTCAGAGACTGCTGTCAAATTCCCAACCAACTGTTAGGTTGATAAGGATCTAGCTAGGTGCTTATCCAGGCGGTTGTCTGTCCGATGCACTAATCCCATGCCCTGCAGCCTCTGGGATATTTGAGCTACCTGATAGCAAGAGAGCACATAAGTGGAGTGCTTGAGTGAGTACTGAAGAACAGCTGTGACTCTCAGTCCTCTACCATGTGCTGAAGCCTTTTTTGGGGATGGCTGTGCGCTGGGGAGGTTAGAGGTGAGGCAGGAGGTGGCTGAGCTGCCTGGGGAGCACGTGGGACCTGTGTCTGGAGTCAGTGTCAGTCCTGATTTGGTGTGTGCTTGCTACAGCCTGTCTAACCCTCTTCCCTTCTGTGCGGCGTGTCCGCTTAGCGCTGCGAGAGACCACGCTCTGCAGGTGGAGCTGGAAGGGGTCCACGAGCTCCGGGGACAGCTGGAAGAAGCTCTTGGAAGAAGCTTGGAGTGTTTGAGCAGGCTGGAGACAGAGGGCGCCATAGGAGGTGGGGAACAGGAGCGTGTGAGAGTCCTACCCCAGCATGCCTTCTGAGCACTGGCGCTCGCCTGCCTGCCACGGAAACAGTTCACTAACCGAGCGAGCCTGTCTCACTGACTCTGGGAGGGTTGCTTTGGTACTTAGTAATGGTACGATAGAACTGGTGCAGGGCTTTTCTGTTGTATTTTTGAGCTGCTTTGGAAACGGCGATCAGTGCAATCCACCCGTGTCTCGTGTATGTTCCTGTCTGACCTACCCTGGTGGCCACTGATGTATTTGCACATTCGAATCATTCCATTTTAGTTGATTTCCCCTCTGTCTCCCTTCTCCTCCCACCCCCATGGGCCGAATAAAGATTCCCTATCTCCAAAGGAAACACCAAACGTTTTCTATCATCTCCCAAGTGCATGAGTGTGAGTTTTTGTATTCCCTCACCATTTTTCTTAACCCAGTGACATCCGCCTCTTGGGTTTGATGGTGGCTGGCCCAAAGGGAGACAGTGTATATGGAAAAGTGGGTTCCAGAGACAGAGAATTCAAGACCTGGTGACACTTGGCCTGGGCCTCTTACACAAGACTTGAGTGTAGAACCAGTGATTAAGTTTATTCTTAAATCAAATCGTACTCCAATACTGATAATTTTACTGAATGGGAGTTTTTCCTAATTGTCTAAGCCTAGCTTGTGAGTGCCTTCAAGGGAGAGTTTCCTCCTCTTTTTGACACATGGTTTGGAGTGACCGAGACCTGTCTGTGCTCGCAGGGTCTGGGCTGGGTCTGCTCCCTCACTTGTACGTGCACATCTTGCTTCCAGGCTCCATGCACCCCTTGGGCTGTTGGACAGGTCCCAGTTTTTGTGTTACTGGGGACTGTCCCACTTGGCACCACTGTGTACCTTTTCCAACGCCTCTTTCACCTCCTCTGGGGTTGTGGGGGCATGAGAGCTGAAAAACAGCAGCGTTTCCCATGCACAGCAGGCTATGGATCTCTTGTCTCGTAATCACTTCCCAAAGTGGCAGAAGCAAATTTTGTACCTCTGAGCATCTGTTTCTACTTGCTGGGGAGGCTGAACTGGGAGCAGGCAGAGTAGAAAAGCTCCATCTTGCGGCGCTGTGCACCTGGATCTGTGACTGCTCTGCTGCACGGCTGCTTGTGACTGCTTCACCTGGCACCAGCTGTCCTGTGCCCATGCTGGGAGCTTCTCTTCCCTGCCTCAGACAGGGTTGGGATGCAGCTGTCCTTTCACACACAGCAGGTCAGGACTGCCCCTCTGGGTCAGCACTCAGCTGCGTGGTGACCTCAGCAGTGCCCGTGTGTTCTGAAGGGACACAGCTGGAGGCTGCTGGGCAGGTCTGGGTGTTCTTAGCTTTTCCTTTCTTGTGTTTCATCTCATTCCCTTCCTCTCACTTCTCTGTGTAGCACCATCTTCTCTTTATCCTTCTGCTTCTCACTTTGTAGGAGCCTTTGTGTCCCTGTCCTTACCTTTCCATCTTCCCTCCTCCATCCTGGCACTGACGCCCAGCTGGCCCCCTGGTTCCTTGGGTACCATGGAGCCCGGGAGCCAGCACAGATGCCTTGGCATGCCATGAGGGAAGTCTGCTGGAGCTCTAGCAGCTTTCTATTCCTTGTGTGTGTGTATTTTGCTGTAGATCTGTCCCTGGCTAGGGGGGTACTGCTGTGAAGTGCCCCTTACGGAAGCATTATCCTAGGCACAGGTGTACCAACTTTTCTGGTCTGTTCTTAAGGCCTCCCTTCATCCCTCCTATTCCTGTGGGACAGCCACCCTGAGCATTCCCTGCCTGAGACCACCCTCTGTCGAACTGTGCAGTACTTTGTGCTGTCTTGTAGCTCTTTGTGGAGGTCTCTCTTTCCTCTTTCAACTTCTGTGGGGACCTTGCTTCTCTTCCCTTGTTCCCAGCAGTGGGAAGGCTCCCATGCAGCCAGTGCACCTGGATGCCCCATCCTTACGGGCCATATGCAATTTGCAAGCCACGTAGCTAATTCTCTGTGCCTTCAGACTGGAATGACAGAGAAGTCTGTGGAAAAGTAGTCCTGACATTGCATCTCTTGTCTCCTGTGCTGGTGGCACACAGAGAGCTGAGCAGCCTCGTGTGCTCCTGCAGCCATGGAGAGTTCAAGCACTTGGTGAACAGCAACCTGGGCAGAGCTGCCCTGTGTGCACACTTCTCTGCTCTCCCAGTACCAGATTCCTCTTCTTCCCCCGGGGTTGGTTTGTTTGTTTTTCCTTGAGATATGTGCTCCCTTTTTCTCTCTGGTCCTGGAGTGCTGGGAGCCATGTGGAGCTGTGGGTGACGGTGAGAAGTGGGATGCTGTGCCCTGGCACAAGAGCTGGTGCCTCCCTGTGCCCAGAGCAGCTGTGCTGGCTGTGTGCCACCCTGCTCTGCTCCTTCAGCCAAGGTGACCCACCTCGAGAGCCATGTGGCCCTCAGCCCCTCAGCAAAGCCTGCAGCTGAAGGTCTGCATCCCCTCACCCTTCAGGCCCTGCAGGCACTGAACTGTTGCCCTGGATGGTTTGGCACCTGGCAGGTTGTGTCCCTGGAGGCTCACAGGGCTGTGCTTTGGCTGTGCTGAGTGCCACCCACAGGAGCTGCTGCTGCTGCCACTTCCAGCTGCTGCTGAGTGTTTTGCTCCCACAACTGCTTCTCTGTGATGGCTGTCCTTGCTTCTGGGGGCATGGCTGCTTCAGTGAACAGGCTCTGCCACACAGGGTGATGTCTGCCTAGGTTCAGCAGTGAGGTGCCCCAGATTTTTGCAGCCTTGTGGCAGTTGCTTGTCATGAGTGGGCCTCCTGAGTGTGCCACTGTCTCTGTGCACATTGTGCTGTGCAAACGCCTGCTCTGCTGCAAGGTGTGCTCCTGGGTGGTCCTTGACTATTCCTCCTAAGAGCAGTGTGTTTCCCTGCTGGCTTCCCCTTCACCAGTGATGCTTGGCATCCCTCCTGCCAGGATTTCTCTGTTATCCCCTGCTCTATGTTCAGCCTTGTCCAGGGGTTCCAGACCTGATGGTGATGGATTTGGCCACAGGCAAAGCAGCTAGCTCTCCTTCAATGCAGAGGCAGCTGTGAAACCTGGCCCTGCACATACCCAAGGGTTAATCTTGCGCCCTGTCCAAGCACCCCTTTCCCTGGGGAGAAGAGGAATTGGGGGTACACCTGTGTCCCAGCTGCCTAGGCACAGGGTTTTGTGTCAAGGACTCAGGGGCAGAGCTGTGTGCAAGCAGAAAAGCATGACCCCAGCTCAGCCCAAGGGCCCCCTGCACTGTGTTATGGAACACAAGTGTCCCTTTACCTGTGCAAAGCTAGTGTGGGGCTTGCAAAGAGCCCAAATCCACACCTGACAGCAGGGCCGTGTGTGCAGCGTGGCTGATGCCTGAGCTACCCCTGCTCAGGCAGGCAGTTGTGTTGTACACACCCCATACTTCTGCCAGGTTGGGGCAGTGCCAGCAAGGCTCCCCTGACCAAGTGTGTGCTACTGCTGCTGGCTGTGGCTTGTGAAGTGGCTGTAGGGTGGGTGGTGTGTGTGCAGGTATGTTGGGGCAGCAAGCACAGGGTGGTGAGCAGGCAGAGATGTGGATGGGGCAGGTACCATTGCAGGGAGGCTGTCCCTGGGGCTGTCCCCTCCCTTAGCCATGGGCTAGCACAGGGTGACGGGTTGGAGCTCCAGCACACAGAGAGGATGGCAGGGCACAGGGACACCAGGGAAACCTCAGTCCTGCTGGAAGTGCCCCAGCACCAGGTGTGTGTGAGAGCAGGCACCTGCCCCAGGGCTGCCTGCAGCGGCCGTGGGCATCACCAGGGAGGAGAGGACAGAGACAGTGCTGCCAGTGCCACTGCTTTGAATGCCTTGTTGTGCTGTGTTGTCCCCTAGGTCAGGCTGCAGGCACAGATGCCAGTGATGCCAGCACCAACTTCACCGACAGCATGAAGGAGGAGGCAATCCGTGGCGCAGCAACCCAGCACGTGAGTCAGGGCAGTGCGACACTGGGAATAGGGGTGGCAGAGTTGGGCACTGCACCCCCGCCAAAGTGTGTCCTAGTCCCTTTGTAGACGCTCCCGTCACCCTCTTCTCTTTGTCCCGCTAGAGCAGCCCCCGGGCCCTTAAGGAAAGTGGGGGCACCGAAAAGAGCACAGCACCCACCGTGCCGGAGCGGGAGCTGCGGGCTGAAGAGGAGCTGCGGGAGCTGAAGGCACAGCTGGAGGAAGCCGGCTTCTCCTCTGTCTCCCACATCAGGCAAGGGCTCTGGAGCCAGCGGGTGGCACTGGCTGGAGGGAACTCTCCGCATCCCAGTCACTGCCTGCTCTTCACAGTGCCTTGTGCCCTTAGGAAGGCGATGCTGAGCCTGTGCCTGGAAAACGCGGAGCTGAAGGAGCGGATGGGTGAAGCCACATCGCTGCTGGAGAGTGGTGAGCAGGAGGAGGCTGGGCTGGGCAGTGCCCTGGCCCCTGAGACCCGCAGGCTACAGCGGAAGAGCCGCAGTGCCCTCGGGGACCGCCCGTCCGGAGGCAGTGGGGATGGCCAGGGGATCTCGGCAGAGAGGGGCACTGTGCCCACCAAACGCCCAGCGCTGGAGGCACGATCCCAGGATGACATGCCCAAGAGACCCTGCCCTGGAAGCCCGGGTGGAGGGAATGGGAGCAATGTAAGCGCACAGGGGACCAGGATGGGGATGAAGAGAGAGATGGGGTTGAGGGTGGAAACACGGAGCTAATAGCCCATCTTGCATCCAGCAGGTGGAGGGCACGGTTCCCAGTGGAGGCTGGGCAGGGCTGGGCACAGAGCTGCGTTCCCAGGTGGCACAGGGCCAAAGGCAGTGCCAAGAGCTGCAGGACAAGCTCGCCGCCTCAGAGGCCACAGTGCGAGCACAAGCTGAGCAGCTGGAGAAGTACCACATCCTGCTCCGTGAGTTAAAGCCCTGGGTGGGATGGGGAGCCTGGCATGCCCTGTGCACTGTGCTGTGCATGGGGCAGGGGCGGTGCATCATTCCCAGGAGGGTCCCTGAGCTGACTGGACTGCCCAGCAGGTGAACCTCACACCCAGCTGCTCAGCAAGCAAGTGCAGGTGGACATCCAGGACCTGGGCTATGAGACGTGTGGGCGAAGTGAAACTGAGGCTGACCGGGATGAGACCACCAGCCCTGGTAAGGAGAGCACAGGGTTCCAGGGATCCCTGTGCTTTGCCCACCTGGCATGGAGAAATGACACACTGTGCCCTCTGCAGAGTGTGAGGAGCCAGATGTATTCAGCGAGCTCAGCCTGGGTGAGGAGCTGGGATCCCCAGGTCAGCTAGGGATGCCCAGAGCAGGCAAGACTGCCCGGAAAGCCATGGCCCTGGAGGACGTGGGGGCCCTGCACCAGCACATCCAAGACCTCAAGGCACAGCTGCTCAATGCCAACAAGGTGATCCAGAGCCTGCAGCGCCGTGCACGCTCCATCTCTGTCACCAGTGGCTACACCTCGGGTGCCGAGCGACCTCCACCAGGCCCCAAGGCCTTGGCCTCCCCAGCCTGCAGCCTCACTGATGAGGATGAGGGCTGGCAGTCCGATGGCCATGGCACCCTCTGCCCGCCCGCCCTGCGGGCACACCGCGACCTGCAGAGCCTGGTGCACCGCGTCGCCCTCCTGGAGGCACAGCTGCCCACAGCCAAGCCTGGGGGCACTTTGCCCAAGGAGCTGCAATCTGCCACTTGGCCAGGGTATGGTCCTGGGGACTGGGACCAGATGAGGGGCTATGGGGGTCTGCAGGAGCTGCCCAAGGGTGGTGGCTCGTGGTTATGTGTTTTCCCTGCTGCCGGGTTCCTGAGGTGTTTGCATGGCAAGGTGGAGCCCCAGCAGTGGACCGTGCACAGACTCCCTCCATGGCACACCATTCCTGCTGTGCTCTCAGGGAGTCTGGCTGCCCTGTGAATGCCCTGCTTGCCTGTCTCTCCTAGGAAGTACAACTCGCTGATCCAGGCGCAGGCTCGGGAGCTCTCCCACCTGCGGCAGATGCTGCGGGAGGGCCGGGGCGTGAGCCGCAGCCTGGCCCAGCACCTGCGGGATGCCCTGCGCTCCTTTGAGGACCTTCTCCGTGGCACTGACATCGACTACTACCTGGGCCAGGGCTTTCGGGAGCAGCTGGCCCAGGGCAGGCAGCTGGCTGAGAGGCTCAGCGACAAGCTGGGCACCAGTAAGTACTTTTCGGGGGACAGCAGGGATGGGTATTGTGGGTGCATTATCATGGGTCAGGAAGGGATCCTTTGATGGGTGATGGGCTGGAGCCAGTCAGACATCTTGTGCTGTGTGGGATACCCACTTTGAGCTGGGCTGTCCTGTCCTGCTGTGGCTCCATTTGGGGCCAGGCATCCTTGGGCATGGAGACACTGACTGGCTCTTCTCTGGTTTGGTTTTCCAGAAGATGCACAAGATGGGGAGGATAAAACTAGTCATGAACTCCTGGCACTGAGGTACCTGTTCCCAGGGGGAGCTTGTGGCACCTGCTTGGTGTGGGCACCCTGGGGTCTATCACTGCTCGTGGGATGGGGGGCCCAGGATGCCCTCAGGGTCTCTGCTTCAGCTGCATGTCCTGGGGCTACCTCTGCTCTGGGGATGGGGAGCCCTATGGGCACTCCATGTCGCCAAGCAGCCTTGCATCACATTCCATGTGGATGTCACGTAGGAAGGGGCTGTGGCATGGAGGTCACTCTGACGTGCCAGTCCTGATGACAGGCCACCTCTGCAGGCTCAGCCAGAAGCTCCAGGAGAAGGAGAAGGTGATTGAGAGCCTAGAGGTGAAGCTGCAGGAGCGCTCTGAGTCCCCGGGGAGCAGCTGCCCGCCCTCCGAATCATCCCACTCTGCCACCAGCTCCTCCTTCACGTCTGAGGGGCTGGAGCCCTGCTCTGATGGGGATGCAGCCAGTGAGTGCAGCCAGTGCCATGAGGAGCCTGCCCAAGTCACAGGTACTGCAGGATAACTGGAGGCCACAGCTGCCTCTGGACACTCAGACTTGGCTGCTTGGGGTGTGCCAGGGTCCCCAGTGCCCCCCCGGGAGGAGGGGTCTCTGACAGGCTGAGGTAGAGCCACACTAATATCTCTCTGTGTCTCTCTCCTGTCTCTAGGCCTTCACTTTGACTCCTTGTCCAAACCTGTTAGTGGACCCCTGCCTGCACTGGCCCCCAGGCTGTCCCCCTTCTTGCCTGCTGGGTCCCCCCCTCCAACAGCCCCATCGTTCCTGGGCTGCTGTGGGACCTCTGTCTGCTCCCTGGCTGAGGCACAGCAGGAACTGCAGGTGCTCCAGAGGCAACTGGGAGAAAGTGAGCACGCTGGCTGTGGCTTGGGTTTGGTCCTGCCTGCCCTGCATGCTGTGCTGTGCTCTGCCTCATCAACTCCCACCCTCTCTGACCTTCCTGTCCTACCCTGGCCCTTCTCCTGCTTCCTGGGGCTTTGAGTTTGGGTCCCACCTCTCTGGCTGGAAGATGATGGGGACATGTAGCTCTTGTGCAGAGAGGACCTGGTGAGTGGGATGGACACAGCCAAGGCAGCACTAGCTCTTCGTGTAGGCACTTGCATGTCCCAGGACCCAGGAAAGGGCTGGTTTGGTTAGTTGGTGTATAGAGTGAGGCTGAGATCCTCCACCTCATGTCATGTAATCAGCAAGCTCTGGGAGAAACTCTGCTCTTCAGGAGGAATGGGTTTGATCAGGGCGGGATGTCAGTGATGAGGGATCGCTACAGTGGGCACACTAGGCTGCACTGTTGGGCAGAGTGAGAAAGGGGCACAGAGTACATGATGGGAATGTGTTGCCCCATTTTTCCTCCCTGCTCACTGTTCTTCTCCTTCTCCCTGTGTCTGGAGGTGTGGCACTGCCCATGGCACCAGCAAAGCCCACAGTCCCACAGGGCCCCTTTGGAGAGGGCAGCAAAGCCCCAGCATCGTTCTGCCGACACGGTGCACTGCAGAGCCTGGCTGAGCTCCCCGGGGCCACCTCAACCCATGTCCTCTGGGACGTACCGCCCCCCAGCCAGACGCTTTATGGGGCCCTGCCGTTGGGGTGCACCTCCAGCCAGAAGCAAACAGGTATGTGTTGGAGAGCACGGGGGCATCCTATCTGGGTGCGGGGGAACAGGGAGGAGATCTGGCACCAGAATGACTGTGGGACACGACTCTGGTATGGGGCAGGATATTGGGGAATGGTGTGAGGCAGGCAGCACAGCCTTTCCTGCCCTGAGCCCTCTGCTTGACTGTGACAGGGGCAGAGCTGCTGGAGGAACACTTGGTGGAGATCCGCAGCCTGCGCCAGCGGCTCGAGGAGTCCATCTGCACCAACGACCGGCTCCGGGAGCAGCTGGAACGCCGTCTGGCCTCCACCAGCAAGGCCGGTGGTACGGTGCTGCACTGGGCCAGGGCTGCCAGGGCCCCAGGCTCTGCACACCCTGCTGCAGGGCAAGGGTGCTCACCCCATGGACAGTGGGGCGCTGGGAAGAGTGACTCAGCATTGGTTCCTTCTGCAGGACTGCCCAGTGATATCTATGCCCAGACACCGGAGCTGGGGCTGCAGCTTAGTGGAGAGAACCAGGCTCTTCGTGAGGAAAACCGGACCCTGCGGCTCCAGCGTGACCACCTCTCCCAAGGTAGAGCTGGGCCACCAGCATCCTGGGTCTGAGGCCCGGAGGGCACTGGCTGAGTCGGGTGGGCGTGACACCCCCACTGTCTCTGTCCCCAGAGCTGGCACGGGTGCAGGAGGCGCTGCTGGCTGCCTGCTCCCGGGCACGGGAGGCTGAGGCAGAGCTGGGCCAGAGGCGTGGGAAGCAGCGGAGGCTGGCAGAGGAGCTTGCTGAGTGCCAAGAGAGTGTCCGGCAGCTCCGGGATGAGCGGCGCTCTCTGCAGGAGGACAACAACAGGTAAGGTTTGAGGCACTGTGACCTTGGGGCCACAGGACCGGGGGGCGTAGCTGGCAGCAGACTCAAGTGTCACCCCTCTGCAGGCTGCAGCACTCAGTGACACTCCTGCAGCAACAGGGTGAGGAGCAGCGCCTGCTCCTGCAGACCCTGCGTGCGGAGCTGCACGTCTACGAGAACCTCCCTGGCCCCTCTGCTGAGACGCGAGCAGGTATGGGACTTGTGCCCGGTCCCCTCAGTCTCTGGTTTTGGGGTGCCTGGCCCCTCTGCACCCTTTGGGTGGTTCTAAACACCTCTCCCATCGTGGCAGCAGGTAGGGCAGCAGGTGGGACACAGTGGCCCTGATGGCAGGCAGAGAGGGAGGGCAGGACCCCAGCAGCCCCCTGGCACAGAGGCACAGATGTCCACAGGTGCTCAGATGCTTCTTGTTCCAGGCTGCTTCCCATCTCCTCCGGTGCGGGATGTTGGCACAAACTCAGCAGCTCCCCTCTTCTCCCCGCTGCCCTCTGCCATGTCGGTGGTCCGACAGATGGATGGTGGGTACCAGAGCCTGGCCACACACAGGCCTTAGGAGCTGCTGAGATCTGACAAACTCATGGCAGCACCCTTGCTGAGCAAGACTGGGGAGCTCAGGGCAGAGCCAAACCCCGGGAATGGGGCAGGGAGGGCCACAAGGGGAGCAGGCAGGAGTTCTCATCTCTCCCTACTTGCTCTGCAGAGCCACGTGGGACAGAGCTGCTGGTGAGGAAGAGTGAGGGACCGATAGGGGCTCATGTTGTCGGCCGCCTGGACACGTACCGAGCCCTGGAGCAGCACATCGTGGAGGGGAAGGCGCTGGCCTGTGAGCTGATGTGTCTCACGCGCCCGGCGCTCGGGCTGCCCAACTGCCCGCTCCCGGGAAAGGAGGTAAAGTGTGGGCAGGGCAGGGCTGGCAGCAGACAGGGGCCAGACCCTCTGTGCACCATGCATGATGCAGCTCCCGAGGCCAGAATCAGCCCCAAGGTCTGCAGGGCTGACAGGAGGCAGGGAGCCTCCAGCCTGGGGGCTGCTGCCAGCACTGCCCTGCCACACTGGGCTGGGCACGGCGAGTCCCCGGGTGCAGCGGGATGTGGGTGCCCCACCGGCACCTGCTCCCGCACCCTTCTCCCACAGGCCCTGGGAGGGGCAGGCACAGGGCAGGGGCACCTGTGGGGCAGTGCCAGCACCCTGCACCACATCCTGGAGGAGTGCATGTCTCTCCTCGCTGCCTTCTGGAGCACCATGCTGCCCGTCAACCCTGCCCAGCACCAGGGCAAGGTGAGCAGAGGCTGGGGGCTGGCAAGGCAATGGGGCCAGGTGCTCACTGCTCAGGACACTCCTCTCCTCTCCATGCTTCCAGGAGCAGGCGCTACAGGGTGAGATCGCAGTGCTACGGGCCCAGCTGTCTGAGAGGGAGGATGCTCTGCAGAGCACGGCCAAGCGGCTGCGCAGCACAGCCCAGCTCAAGGACAGCATGGAGCAGTTCATTGTCAGCCAGCGTATGTGGTCTGGGTAGCACCCTGCTCCAGGGTGGCATGGCCAAGCTGGCCTGGTCCTCAAGTACCTGGGGTGGTTCCACAGCACAGGGATCTCGCTGACCGTGACCCTATCTCTCCCCTGCAGTGACCAGGACCCACAAAGTGCTGCGCAAGGCCAGGACCAACCTGGAGGTGAGTTTGCCCTGGCAGCCAGTGTGGGATAGGGGTGGGTGTCTGCCATGGTGATCCCTGATGGCCAGGGAATGGGCACAGGTGACACACACCCTGTGGTGGCTGACAGGGGATGCTGAGGGCCAGCTGGGTGCAGCGTGTTGGGAGGGGACGACCCAGGGACCCATTTTTGTTGTCTATCCCCAGCCTGCATATGCATGTCTCCAGGGCACAGAAGCACTCCTCCTTATTGCCATGTGTGGTCTCTTGCCAGGTGAAAGCCCAGCAGGCTCTGCCTGTTGCCTGAGCTCCAGGCAGGGCAGGGAACGATGGCCCTGCACAGAACACCCTGGCTGCTGAACCATGCCAGAGGGCTGGAGCAGACTCTGTCCCTGCTACCCTGAGGACTGCGGTGGACAGGGTTCTGGGGTGTCCGGTGCTGCACAGTTAGTGGGTTTGGGCTGCTGTGGAGGTCGCATGCCCTCCACCAGCCTTTGCTTGGCATTGCACAGCAGCAGCTGCTGGCTTGGACTTTGCCTGCACCATGCTTCAATGCTTGCCCCCTTCCACCCTTGGTGCTCAGTGGGGTGACACGGCCCTCCACGCTGATCACCCCTCACCCTGGGACCTGGTCCCGTGTGTAACCCTGCTGAGCATCCATCCCTGCTTGTGGATGTATGTATATGTATATAGACAGAGGAATCAGAACTACGTTTTGGGGGCTTCCTGGGCATGTCAGGGCCCCAGCGCGGGAGGAAGATGTAAGAAATGCCATATTCTGTTCAGTGGCTGAAGAGTCCCCAATAAAGGTTTTCTTTGGGTCATGTTGTTTCTGGCATGCCCATCTCTGCAGCTGTGCCCCCCACTCCCCAAACTACCTGCAGCACAGGATGCCAAAGGCACTAGCTGGCCCCACGGCAGTGGCTCTGTGCCCCACCCCAGCATCCCAAGGGCAGCTCCACACCCCACTGGGTGCTCCTTTTCCTCCTCTCGCTGTTCCAGAGACCCCCTCCAACACCAGGCAAGCAGCACTGAGAACAATAAATACTGTAATAAATAGAGAAACCCCTGTCCCATGGCACTGCTGTGGCAGCAGGTGGTGCAGCTGGAGTCCTGGGGTGCCTGCCCGGCCCTGCTCTCCCCAGGCCCCTCCAGTGTGGGCATGTGCCAGTGTGCCTCTGGCTGTGATGAAGTCAGCCCTGTCCTAGAGAAGCACTCCATGTTGGGGACAGGGCAATCAGTCCTTGACGGTGCTGTCTCAGCGGCAGATAAGCATGGCTGCGTCCAGCTGTACCTTCCACACCCTGCTGGCTCAACACTGAACCTCACAGAGGGCTGAGGCTGCAGAGCTGAGAGCCCTCCTCAAAACTGAGGGGCAGCCCCACAGCCAGGGCTGTGGGACAGGGAGCAGGCTGGGGTGTCACAGAGCCCCTGCTGATCAAGGTGGCCTTTGGAGACTCAAGACCAGGACAGCAGAGCAACCATCAGCAGGTAGAACACATTCCTGGAGGCCTGGGCTGGCGGAAGTGCCAGGACCAACTTGGGGCCCTCACAGGCTGGAGAGGATAGGCAGAGTGAAGCCTTTTCCATGTTGGGCATGAGGAAAGGCTGTTCTGGTGAGCAGCAAAGTGGTCCCAGAGACTCACAGAAGCCTAGGGGAGCTGCAGGTGGGCAGAAACCAAGAGCTAAATCAAACCACGCCAGTAGGACGGGACAGTGTCACAGGCCCCAGTGGCCCTGGGCTCATTGCCGGGGCCTGTGTCCCTGCCAGGTTTGAAGCTTGAGCAAGTGGCCAGTTCTCTCAGTCCCGTGGCCCAGTGTGTGCAGACAAAGCGGCGTTTCGTGTCCTGTGTGGGGGCTGGACGAGGCCTTGGCTCAGATGGGCTTGTACAGCAGCGTGGTGACGTACTTCTTCTTGTAGCGGTGCGTGGCGCTGAGCACCATCACACCGTCCTGCGGGAGGCACAGCGTCAGTGGTGGCACAGTGGCATCCCCAGGGCAGCCCTTGGGAACAGGGCTCTGGGGCCCATCCCATCCCTGCTGTCCTGCGTCTCACAGCCTGCAAGACACGTCCAACCCCCAACAGGATGCTGGGACAGAGCATGGGAAGGATCTGGTACAGGGCTGCTCAGCTCCACCACAGCACAGGGAGGCAGCTGAAGGGAACTGTAAGGAAGCCACAACCTCCACTCCTGCATGTGCCACACTTCCCTGGGCAGCCATGCTGTCCTTACATGGGTCCTCTGTTCCCATCTCCACCCCCTGACTGTCCAGGTTCTGCTCCCTGCAGGTGCTGCAAGCTCCTAGGAGCCACAGCAGCTCCCATTCCCTAACCCAGCAACCTCATGGGACCTGCGCTTACCTTGATGGAGAGCGCGTAGAGGTGATTGAGCATGACATGGTTGGGTTCGGGCAGCAGTGCTGGGTCACACTAGGAGGAGACAAGTGTCACAGGGGAAAAGCAGAGCCTTGATCCCCCAGCCCTAGCCAGCACAGGGAGCTGCTGTCTCAGGCAGTTTGAGCTTGCCAATGTCTCTGGCTGTTCTGAACAGGAACAGACCTCAGCCAAATCAGTGTGGTTAATGGGAAAAGCAATGCTTTTCCTAGGAAATGCCAAGAGCCAGGCCCCAGTGAAGGGAAGACCAGGCTCCTTGCAGACAGGACTCCCCTTCTGACCCCAGTGTGGCTCTCAGGGTGGGCAGTATGCTGGTACACACCGAGATATTGGTGTCCTTGTTCAGGATGACCTGGAGGAGGTGAGGCGGGAGGATGGGTGGGGATTTGAAGCGCTCCTCAGGCCGGTATACATACATCTCTTGGCCATAAGGTCCAGGTGGTGAGCTTGATAAGTCTGGAGTGGAGAGAAAGGAGGAGACATGAAATGGGTAAAGCAGAACGGGTGAGAACAGAGCAGCTTCCAAGATGCTGAGAAGGACCCAGCACGGTCTTTCAGGCACAAACATCTTCCACAAGCCATGGCCAGGTATCTACCCTATAGCAACAGCTCAGCCTTTTCAGAGCAGAAAAAGCAGCCAGGCAAGCCTTGGGCATTTCCAAGCAGGGTTGTGAGCTGGTACATGCACTGACACAACACAAGCACCCTGTGGTATCCACAAGACCCCTGCACCTGTTCTCAGCACAGCCAGGTCCCTCTCCCATAGAAAGCAGCTGGCTTGCCCCAGGGCTGTACCCTTAGCAGTAGGGACATGTGGAGCAGTTTGCCTGCATGCTCTTGGTACTGCAGGACTGCCAGGTGAGAGGGTCCAGGAAAGGCAAATAGGAACTCTAGACTGAGCAGCTGCTCCATACAGGGGAGGTACCAGGGGAGTTTGTGGTCACTGGAAGCTGGACTGGTCGCATGTCCCAGCTACATCTTATCTGATCATTTTGGAACATCCAGCACCTCCTTGAGCTGCTGCTGCTTGCTGGCTTCTCTCCAGCAAAGTGCCTCTTGCCCATGCTGGGAAAGGACATGGAGCTGAACTGTATTTGAGATGGGGTTGTACTGGGTACCAACACAGGACTGAGCTGCCTGCCAACATTACACACCGAGCCAGCACCGCCGGTGCCTGTGTGGTAACCTAACCTGCTCCTGTAACACAAGCAGAGAGGAGGTTTGCAATATGCTAGCACCAGTACAAATTACCTTGGCAAGAAAACCAAGACTAGCAGCTGAAAATAACCTGGATCCTGCTCTCACCTAGCTGTACCCCGGATCAGATGACTTACAGTTAATCAGACAGAAAGGTTGATGCTCCCGGTGGTCACTGGTCCAAAACGGCTCCCTCAGCCGCGCACGGGCACTGGCTCTGCTCTGGCGCTAGCACAGAACAAGTTACACCAGCACAGCCCCTCAGAGAGATGAGGCCTCAGCTGTAGACTGCTGAGACACACTGCCAAACACTACTCGTTCTGAGCGCAGGCCCACACCTCTGTTCAGGGGGTCTGTTCACCCCAGAACAGCAAGTCTCAAAGCAGAGGAGATGGAAAATAGCACATGCAAAGCTGCAATGCCACAAAACTCACCCCGACCTGAGGTTTCTGAGCTCTCCAGGGAATCCACCTTCAGTGCATCGAACACCTCGAAGTCAGACTTCTTGACATGGATTAGGTTGTTAATTGTCCCCATCTGGCTGGTGACCACGGGCTGGAGAGAACTGAGGTAAGAATCTTCCTATGTTCACCTCCAACTGAAGCACACTCAATGCTTCCTAGATCCTCCCAGTCCAAGCTGTCTTTGCTGCACCACTACCTCAGAGCACAGGTGGCAGGCATCTAGCTCTGTTCTACACTTGCAGATCTCTGCTGTCTACCCCAGAAGGATTTCCCTTTACTCCCAGGCCCCTACATCCCCTCCTATTTTCATCCTCCATCCTGCTACATGCCATGGGTGTGTTCTCCTTCCCATGCTGCTACTGCATGATTCAGTTTGGAGAACCTGCAAGACAGTGATGACTCCATGGCCCATCCTCCCATGTAGTCAAATTCTCAATGAGGCTTAAATGCCTTCTGGCACTTCCCTGCCCCACCCCAATGCTTCTCCATAAAGCATGACTAGGTCCAGAGGAATCAGATTCTGAAAAGACTCAGGGGATGGAGGTGCCCCTTTAGTTTTGGCAGATACACTCCTCTTCTTCCTATTCCCTCTCTACTGCAGTTACATCCTGTCTAGTTCCCTGAAGAAGACAAGATCTGCAGGGATTAAGCTTTGAGTGTTACCTCAGACGGGTCATGGACCCACTGGCCATCCACGAAAAATTTGTACTGGTGCTCTCCTTCTGGAAGATCCAGGATAGCAACAAAGTCGTTGTGGCTATGCAGAGAGAAAAGAGGTGCAACAGCATCACCCTATTGATGCTCTGGATGCTGCACTTCCACAGGGCCCCAGGAACCAGCACTGCCCAGCCCCTCTATCCCAACACCTTCATGCAGGGTTAGGCTTGCTCATCATCAGTGACCTGAGGCATGGACACAATAGGCACGAGCTTTCGAAGCACTAGTATGGCTCAAACCCCTGGGAGCCCAGCTGCAAGGAGAGTAGGAAGCAATCCAGCCCTCCACGCCCAGAGAAACTGGACATGACAGGCACCCTTGTGCAAGACACATTGGGCAGAATGTGTGGGTAAATCTCCTCACCCTGCACTGGCATGGCAAGACAGGAGGAAGTGAGGCAGCTCTGTTTGTAAAGTCTGCAATTGAGATAAACCCATTCCAGAAGAATTACTAGGATTATGCCTGGAGTCCTACGCAGACCTTCCACACAAATCACAGGCATGTTGCGGAACATCAAGAACATCATTAGGGCAGGAAGACATGTAAGGGGCAAACAACCAATTCCCACTGGCAGCAATACAACTAGGCACGGGGTAAGACCACAGCCAAAGGAAAAGCTGGCAGCTTCCAGAGGACTTCTGCATACCTGGGCAGGGCTCTGCTGCCAGGACTGGCTCCTGGGTAACATCCAGTTGGGCAAGTACAGTGGCCTATCCTGTCCTGTCCCTCTGTTTCACAATTTCCCACTATCCCTGCAGGACCACTGGGGAAGGAGCTGACTACGTATTTGTGCTCAGACTCCCAGCTTGGGTGAATGAGAAAAGCCAGGTGAGCAAAGGGAACAGAGACCAGCACAGAGACGGGAAAACATTCCCTGCAATGGAGCAGAGGAGAAAGTAGAGTGACGTGAGAGACTGGCTACCTCTTGATCAGTGGGATCTTGGTGCTCCAGTTGTTGAAGGACCCAGAGATGAAGACTTCTTTGCCTCCATCAGCCCAGCGGATGACAGTCGGACGAGCCTGTTGGGATGGTTTCACCGACTCCTCCAGATCTGGCTGCCATGACACAAATTCCTTGTCCCCAGGAATCTGAGCAAAGAAAACCAGAGCCTAAGATGCAGAGACAAGAGTGAACACATTCACTTCTCCCTGGTCTCTGCACATCCCCTGCACACCCCAAACAGGAGCACCACAGAGCTCTTCCAGCCTCCCACCTCCCCACAGAACACTCACATGGCTGGGAGCACATCCCCTCCTCCAGAGGGGAGGCAGGGAAGGGAGAGGCCAGCCCCTACCTTGGAGTCTTGGGAGCTGAAAACGCTGGGGTCATCAGTGCTGCCCACCATGATCTTGTGCGGGTGCTCCTTGGCAGGGTGGGAGGCACCGGAGCCATCAGAGCGGTGGGACTTGGAGCCATGGCGCTCCCCAGACACTCGCTCACTGGTGGTGTTCCCCATAGCAGCTCAGCAGCCCCTGTGAGGGAGAGAGAACAACACTGTGCCTGTGCACACAGGCTCTGGCAGCGAGGAGAGGAGCAAAGGCGCCGTTTCCCAACGCTCTTTGCCAGCGGAGATGGACAGCAATCCAAAAAAAGGCACAAAGTTCATTCCCACTACCAAGTTTGGGAGCTTAATGCTCAACAAACAAGACAGCTTGACCTAATTGTAGCCATATCCTTAAGAACCATCACTCTAGTTAAGCTGGCAATTGTTAAAGACTCCAAACCTGATAATAGTTCACCTGTGTCCCATATCAGCACTCGGCAGCCAACAGAGTAGAGGGGCTGATGAGAAAAATAAAGCCAACCTTTATTGGCAAATCAACTGCTTGGTGTTAACAGAGCCTCTTTCACAGTCCCACAGTCAGGCTCTACAGACACATCCCCTACATCCAGCCAGAAAACAGCCACAGAGTGAAAGCAGCAGCTGTTTTACAGCACCCAACAAGTCTCCAAGAGCTCCCGGGAAGAAGAGCAGAGCCTTGTGCCTGGCAAAGATGACAGGGAGCATTTAAAGTGTCCGAATGGAATCGCCCAAGCTGGAGCTTGTCCAAGGAGTGGGGCTAATGCTGTGCTGTCTGCAAAAAGCTCAGCTCCCAGCAGCACTCACTTATGATTCACCAGGCAAGCCATGTCAGCTGCAGCACAGCACAGCAAGGAGGTCTGCTTGTTGTGACTGAACCAGCGGCGCCAGCCCCGAGCACTCCGGCGTCTGCCTGGCTGTCTGGAGGCACACAGGGAGCAAGGGGCAGCACCAGCCACCTCAGTGTCCCTCTGCAGCTGGAGATGGGCCACCAGCCCCAGTCTCACCCAGCTCAGAGAAAGCAAAACAGGAGAACTGACCACAAACAACTACGCACCTCTCAGGACAAACGACAAAGCCGCTGCAAGCTACGTGGGACTCTTCAGGCCTTACCCAGCTTTGAGGAGCTGAGGTGGATTGGCATTCTTGCCTGCTTCCCAGGCTTATTTTGCAGCTTTCAGCTTACCATGGGCTCTGTGGAGCAAGGCAAGGGGACAGCCAGCCTTGCTTCAGGTGCTCACTTGCGAAATTTGGAGGTTTGTTTAGAGAATCAAGTTATAAGAAGGGTGCCAGGCAAGGCTGCCAGCCAAAGCCAGGCTTTAGAACATTACAGAGCAATTACTAAAGTATTTCTTAAATTCTGAGGGTTAAAAGGCAGTTCAAGAGGTGAGCCATAACCCTGGGCTGCTGGTATGGCTCACCATAACCCCACCCCTCTCAGTGTGGATCAAGTGTACCTGAAGATCCAGGTCAGGGGAGCTGCACCTCTTGCTCTGACATCTTCCCCCCTCTGCTCTGAGGAGGCTCAGCCAGCTCCTCACAAAAACTGTCCCTGTGCCACTAACCTGCTGTTGAGGAGTTTCCTCCCCAGTATCTCCACTTCTTATCTACAGGGAGGAAGGCAGGAAAGGCTGAGCATCCTCTTGTACCAGGACAGACCTGAGAGATACATGCAGGCGTTAACAGATGTGAAGCTTCCCTTTCTCTTCTCTAAAAGGAATCCAGTCCCTCTGTCCTTTACAGGTCAGGCTCTCCAAACACCTCCTGAGGTTTATCTCAACCGGTGGCTCCTTTCTGGTGTGTGCCATCCAAATCCCCTGCACTGAACACACGGGCAACCCTGTTTTGTGCTGGGACAGCAGCCTCTGCGGTACCTGGCTTTGCTGAATTAACTTCTACACTCGAACGCTCCCGGTGTGGCACAGGTCCGTCGGAGTCACGGATGGAAGCGCTGCCCGCACCGGAGCTCCCAGCCTGGCAGCGAGCCCCCGCCGGCCGCAGCCGCAGCGAGGGGGGTGCCCGCCTGCCCCACCGTACGGCCCCTCCGGCCCCGCCTCCCCACCCTGACAATGACAAGAGAAATAACACCGCTCCCCCGCGGGATGTGCCGGGGTCGCCGCCTCTCCCACCCCGCCAGCCCCTGGGGAGCACCAGCAGGCATCCCGCCGGGATGGCAGCTCCCGGGGCCCGGGGGAGCCCGATCCGCCTTGGGAGCCAGGGCTCCGTCCCCGGGGTTGCCGTAAGGGTGAAGGGGATGAGCCGGGAAAACGGGGTGGGGGGGGAGGGGGAATCTCCCCCGGAGCGGGCAGGGCTGGGGCGGGGGCAGCGGTGGCGGGCTCGGCCAAACCCACCCGCGGCTCTGCCGTGGCCCGGGGGGCGGAGCGGGACACGCCGGCAGGGACAGGGCCCTCCCGAGGGGCTGCGAGGCGGGGTCCGCGCCGCCGCGGGCTCCGGGACACCGCCACACCGCGCCGCCACGCCTCACCCACCGGCGCCCGGCCGGCCGCCACCCTCACCGCCACCAACCCACCCGTGACACCCCGCCGGCCCCGGCCCGGCCGGGCCCCACCTGCCGCCGCCGCCGCCCCGCTCTCCGCCTCCGTCCAAGATGGCGCCACCCCCCGCCGCCGCTGCGGGGCGCTCTGGCCCGCCCCCGCCCCGCTCCGCGGCCGCGCCCCGCCCCGGGCCCGCGGGCCCGCCGCCGGGCACCCGCCATGTTTGGCGAGGGCGGATCGGCGCCCCTGTTGTTAAAGGCGGGCGGGGGGGGCTTCGCAGCTTCAGCGCGCCGGCGGCCATGTCTGCTGAGGGCAGAGCTGGGGGCGTGTGGGGGCCGCGGGGAGCGAGCGGCCGCGGCCGGACAGACCCCTCAGGACAGACCCCACAGACCGGGACAGCCAAGCGGTGCGGGCACGGGGAGAAGCTTTATTGTTGGCTTTTCCCCGAAGCGCCCCGGTGGGGCGCGTTCCCGGTTCCCCCACCACCTCAGCGCGCCCTCGCCCACAGACAGCTCGCGGAGCCGCCGGGCCGGGATGTGGGGAAGGGGAGCCATGCCCGTCCTCAGAGCAGCCCCTGGCACAGCGGGAAGGCGGGACAGCCCGGGCTGCACCTTCAGGGGAGGACTCCGGCACACCCAGCGAGGGGCAACACACACAATCCCGGGGGACGGGGAGGAGTTTGCCGGGAGGACCCGCTGCTTGTTTTAGGCTAAGGAGAGAGCGCGACATAGGCGAGGGTGGCCGCGATCATGGCGAGGGCGAGGAGGACGGTGAGGGCGCGGGGCCGGGCGCTGGGGCGGGCCGTGCCCCGGGGCCGCAGGGCTCTCACCACCCGCTGCCGCTGGGTCAGGATGGCCTCCCTGGCTCCCGCCCACGCCCCCGGGCCCCGCAGCCGGTACTGGTACGGCGTGCAGGGACCAAAGGCCACCTCCATTGCCAGCTTGGGGTCGGTGAGGAAGAGCGTGAGCAGGTTGGGCTTGACCCCCAGCTGGCAGGCGAGTTCGTCCATGTAGGGGATGTAGTCCACCTGGATGGTGTGGCGCTGGCTCCTCACGTACCTGCGGGCAGGGAGGGAGGGAGAGCAGGCGGGTTTGGGCACCTGGGCACAGGGTAAGGGTGGCAGAGGTGGTGCTGTGCCCGGTCCTTACCGCCTGGCCATTCTGTCCCTGGTCTGTGTGATTTCAGCCTGCATGTCGGCAAGCGGCGGCAGGTCCCGCAGCCCTGAGGAAGAGCAGGTTGTAGCCAGAGCAAGGGATGTACTCCCATGACCGACTGCCTGGATGGGTTAGCCAGGCGTCTGCTTGCACATGGATGCTTTTGGGCCTTTGGTGAAGTGCCACCATGTCAGGCGCAAAGTGGGAGGCATGGGCAAAGAAAGTAATGGTAGGAAAAGAAAGGGAGAAGGTGTTTTGCAGGCAACAGGACCTGTTAGCGACCCCCCCAAGAGATGACCAGTGCAAAATACAACGCTGTTTTTTGTCCTCATGAAGAAGCAGAAGGAGGATAAAAAGGTGAGTGTGAGGAGGCACCATGTGAAGGGATGCCACCAGCTGAACACCTCAGTCTTGGTGTGACTTGGGGAGCCTGACTGTATCCCCCCAAGCTGCCTGACTTACCCTTGAAGACATGGGTGGCCCAGCGACACTGGAGCTCGGAGATGGGCATGATGGCACCCAGGGGCTGGATGAGGCCAATGAAAGCCAATGTTGGCTTCTCCAGCTCAGGAGGGAACATGAATTTGTAGAGGGGGATCTGGTTCTCCACCACCTTCACGCAGCCCTCAAGGAAGGGGAAGGAGAAGCTGTATCCCGTGGCAAAAACTACAACATCAATGTCTTCCCTGGTGCCATCCTCAAAGATGGCAGACGTCTCTGTGAATTCCTGGATGTTTGGCTTCACCCGCACCCTGCCCGAAATGATGCGGTTGGGCAGGTCATCATTGATGGTTGGGTGCTGGTCAAGGACCCTGGAAGGCATAGACACACCTCGTACAGGCCCTGGCAGTGGGACGAGCAGCAGAATGGGCACTGCTGTGGCAGGTACCCAAGGTGCTGCTGGGGTGCTCACCGGTGCTGGGGCTTTAGGTTGTAGAGTGTGTGGTCAAAGCGGGCATTCAGCTTCCACTCCAGGAAAAAATTGGCAGCATTTTGAGGCAGCAGGCTCTGGAGGAACTGCATGAAGCGGCTGATGTAGCTGAAGTCAAAGGGGTACCCACTGTCTGCCACCCGGTGTAGCACCCAGGTCCCACGCTTGGTGCTGAGGAAAACCTGGGAGAAAGGAGAAGAGAGGTGGCAGCATCCTCAGACGAGACTGGACCCCTGCCATGCTAAAGGGATAGCCATGCCAGCACAGCTGCTGGGACCACAACAGCCACCCCCACCGAGAGGGCCAGGTGCTGGAGGGAGGGGAGTCTGCAGGGGCTGGTGGGGGGATGATCGATGCCCTCCAGGGTCTGAAAAATAAGCACCCTATCCCTGTTGCCTCTCTCAGCACACCTCTTTGGCTGCTTGGCTCAGCTCCACTGCAATATCGATGCCTGAATTCCCGGTGCCGACCACGACCACGCGCTTTTCCATAAAGGACTGCGGGCTCTTGTAGTCCCGGCTGTGCAGGTACGAGCCCTCAAATTTTTCCAGTCCTGGAAGAGAGAGGGAAGCGATGCTGGGCAGGGATGTGGGGCAGAAGGGTGGCTGCCCCTTGATCAGATTGGTGGTGTATTTTTGGAACATGCTGGGATCAGCTCTGAGGTAGTACCCAGAGAGGTGGTGGCATCTCCAGCCTGGGAGATTCTCAGTGTGACCCTGAGGATCCTGCTCTGGCTTTGGGGCTGGCCTGACTTGAAGCAGCGCTTGGGCTGGACACTTCTGTGATCCTGTCCCCAAATGCTTTTGCAGTTCCTGTCTGGTGCTGTGCACAGAGGGTAGAAGAAAGGCTGGGGTCTGTACCATGTCACCAGACCCTAGTGATGGTGTCCTCCAGCCTGTGTCCCAGCCAAAGTGGGTCTCCACAGCTGAAAGCACTGCAGGAATTTTTGCCTGGCACCCAAAGGAGAAAGCCAACACCAGTGCTGAGGTCTCAATCCTTGGTGAGGACCTGGAGAGTCCAGCATGTGCTTGGCCAGCAGTGTGGAGAGGGGGCCTGTCTCTGGTGGAAGAGGTGCACTGACGGTGGTAATATCTGCCAGCAGGCTGCTTTGGGTACTCATGCAGTCCCACTTGGTGTGCTAAACTGCAGAGGCATTTTTTGGCAGCACCCAGAGTGGAGTGGGGGTTGGACTGGAGAGCAGGGTAGTCCCAGGGGTGTCAGGGACGAGGTGAGCAGTCCGAGGGGCAGTACCTGGGAAGGTGTTCAGCGGGAGATGTGCATCGGTGTGGTGCCCGCTGCACACCAGCACGGCGTCGAAGA